>JAOEHY010028608.1:0-43398 GCA_025447955.1 Psilopsiagon aurifrons | reverse complement strand
GGTTGGGGGTGGTGGTGGGGAGGAAGGAAGGGAAAGATCAGAGCTTCCAGGGCAAGCCATGAATTGGTTGGTTGGTCAGTGAAGGACCTTAACAAAGAAGATACTAGCAGCACTTGGCTATGGTGACCTTGCCAGAAAAAAAAAACAAAATGGAAAATCTTGATTCCTTTCTGCCTTCCCAGTATCAGCAGTATCATCGAGTTGTGAATGCAGTCATCTCTATGTAGCTTGCATGTGTAAAGTGCTTTGTGCCTGTCATTGGGAACAGAACACAATTTACTATTATATATTAGTAGTACCTATTGACCTCGTGAGTTTTACTTCTTAGGAATTAAACTGTAGTAACTTACACTTTGCGTTTTTTATTCTTGCTATGCTGCCTCTCTCTAAGGCTTTGCCTTGTCTCTTCAGAGCAGTAGAGATTTCCACAAAATGATCCTTGCAGCTGGAGCACAGTGCACTTTGATTCTTACAGTGCTTGAGAGTCTGGCTTCTGGGAGTGACTGTCCATGAGAAGAAACATGCCTGCTCAAGGTGGAACACACTGTATAGTAATATATTTCTCATGTTTATAATTGCAAATGCAATTAGCAAACAAACTCTGGGGGATTGAGGACTTGAAACTTTCAGTGCACATCATTTGACCCTATCTTGACTGGACCAGAGCTTGTATGCCACTGTTAACCCTTGCTGTTCTTGTAAAGAAATGCTCCTTCTAGTCTGACTGCTGCAAAGTTTCCTCTCCCAGTTCCTTTTTTTTTTTTTTTGGTGGCTATAAGCAGCATTGTGCCTGTATTTGCTTACACCTTCTTTTATTGTGATGGCAAGTGCTTATGTTCCTCCTGCGACAGTCACACTAATATTTCCTCTCCTAGCACTTCTGGCAGTCTGGGAAGCATTCTGCAATGCCCTTTGTGAAGAGCACTGTGTACCAGTAAGTGCTTTTGCATACTGAGCTGTTCAGTGCCTTCCTATCACCACAGGCAACGTTACTACTCAGTGCCCCTTGCACTTCGCAAAGACAACTTGCGAAAAGCAGGTGGCAAGCTGTTATCACACAACCTGCGAGGGCTCTCTGTCCCTGCTGAGCTGGAATTTTCTTGCACTCCCTTTTTGAATGGGGGAGGAGTAAGTATGTAAGAAATCCCGTTAATTTTGTGGAATCCTGGCAAAACTCAGTCTAGTCACCCTTAGGATGACTTTGTTATCCTACAGGCAATATTCATGATCCGTAAGGATTTAGTGAACAACACGGAATCTGTTCTTAAATTCACAAATTTAAGTGTGCATATGAAACAAAGGGAGCTATTTTGCTTTTTCATGTGAATATTGTCTCTTAGTTGTTTTCTGTTTTCAAGATAGGACTTAAATGGCAATAAAATTTGTGATAGGACTGCTTTTTGGACAGTTTTATTTATTCTTGCTTTTTCATGTATGTGAAATGAAATAGCATAAATGTAGAGAGCTGTTTTCATACAATTTTTGTCTTGACTGTAAGGGCATTTCACAAATATTGCATCCTGTTGAAGGCTTGGAAGGAAAAGGAAGCCTATTCTGGTTTCTTCTTGGTAGAATAAGAGCCTTTGATGAGAACCTTTTCCTTCAGTCCAGATTTTCCTTTTCCATTCCCGGAAATTATGTTGGATTTACCTTGTATTTGCAGGCTCATATATTTTACTTAAATTAGAATAGCCTGTAACGTGGCTGATGGAAGTGGGACCTCCAGCTTAGAGTATCCTGCATAACAGGAGACAGTTTCTCATAGCACCTTTTGTTTTGAATTGATTGTCAGTGTTTTACTGCAGCTGTTTTTAGATGAAGATTTCTTGTTGCTCTGTCTACTGTTCTGAAAGGCTTTTTGTATATACAGCATATTTAGAAGTGTTATTTTCTAGGTTTGCTCCCCTTTTTCTCCTGGCACTTTAAAGTTCCCTTTAGTAATAATGGCCCTCAATCTCTGGTGATGGAGCCGTCACTGTGAACAATGCTGGTGAGTGTATTGTCTCGCTGTCCTTTTACTCAAGGGAAAGGTCAAAAGAACAGCTTTTAAAAAATGTTCAATTCTCCTGTTATGATTTTGCATATGGAGATGATAATTTTAAGGATGTGTAAGCACTTGGGTGAAAATAAGTCAGAAATACGATTTTTTCCATCAGTTGCTGGGAAGTACAGGTTTTTTTAAACGTGATGACATGAACAATTACAACCCAAATTTCTCACCGAGATTTATGCTATTTTAAATATTAAAAAAAATTAAACAGCTGAAAATAAGGACACTAAAAAATTATTCTTCAACAGATTTAATTACTCTAAAGTCTTCTGTGTTGTTTCTGCTTTTATTTCGTCAATCTGACAAATTTTTCGTTATCAAACATATTGTTTCCTGACTCAAGAAATGATACTTACCTAGATGAGTTTTCCCCAGATGTGGCATCATAACAGCGGAGAACATAAGGTGCTACAGATTTAAGGGGTCTGGTTTTGAATTTCTTTTGGTGCACATAACCAGGATTAGCCAATATGCATTTTCAGTGGGTACGGTTTCTTCATACTTTTTTTTTTTTTTTGAAGCAGTCTTTGATTTATACAGTAATTTTGAGGAGTTGCTGTCATTTTATTTTTCTTTGTTTCTGGCCTTTGTATGGCATATGATTGCTATTTAGCTCTAACAGTTTGAAAAGACCTGTAGAGGAAGAAGAGCGATTTAATTCTTTAGAACACACGCATTCAGTATATGTGATGCTGCTATCTACTTTTAGCTCTTAAAGTTTAATTACGTTTCTTCTTAGTTTTTGTATTTCTGTTGATGAAGGCTGTTTCAATCATTTTTGTAGACTAAGGGACTAATGGTACAGGGTATTACTGAAAATATTTTCCTAAAAAACTAAAGACTAAAAATATCAGTGCCTATTGCATGGCACTCTCTAGTAGGCAGTTTTTGTCCTCAGATTCATCAGCACTGCAGGGATACCTGGGTGGATCAGGATTCTCTGTACACCTCACCATATTAAGCAGTGACTTCCGAGTGATGATGTGCAGTTTGCAATGCATCCTCACCAGGGGTTGGGGCAGGGAGGGGACCACGGCTGACTGATACAGTCGAGGCTCACGTTCAAAGCCAAGGAAATCCCAGCACGGGAACTTGCTTTTCAGTGCTTGGGCTGTGTGAAGGGTGTTGACTTTACTTCTGGTGGGTTCTTTTTGCCTTAATAGATTGTTGCAAATGTGGCCTTTTGAAAATTATATTTAAATGTATTGATGTGTCTGTATGTATTACTTCACATAGATGATGCCAGAAGCAATTCCTTTGGGATAATTGATACAAGTTGTGTAGTGGCACCAAACACGCTGTAGAGGACTAAAATGAGTCAAAAGTGCAAGAGAAAGAGGTTTTTTGCATTCAGAGATCTGCAAGTATGTGATGGATGAATATCAGTGGGTGTGTATGCACTTAATTTTACAGAGAAGTGCATATTCTATAAGTCAACAGAACACATGTATATGAAGTACATAATTTTATATATAACCCCATGTTCGTGTGATATTGCATAGTGTACTGTTTCACTTAAACAGTTACTCATACAGTGTCTGAATGCATATGCAAGTCTTTCTGCATATGGGTGCATATTTCTCTGTGTGTATTTGCATGTAAATGTGTAACAACATAAGGACAGGTATGGCTGTCTTCATGGCAAGGTTTTTCTGAGTCTTTATTAATTAAAGGTTGTAAATCTCTCCATAGCCTTTCATAGAAGGTGTTCTGTAAATGCAGAATGCTGTACAAATATACAATATATAACATTTCTGCTTAAAAAAAATTGTTTCTCTTGGAGCATATATAATTATGGGTCATATAGGGTTAGGTGCTACTAAACAACTGCACCTGTCAAATCAATGCATATTAGAATTTGTGATTTTTAAAGAGGAACGGAGATTTTCTGTATTTAAAGTATCAGAGAGGAATTTGAAAAACCGTGCGCAGGACATAAAGCTGGGCTCATGTGCTGGAGCCGGAAAAGTCAGTGATTTGGAATGCCTTTTTAATTTTTGTTATTTTGGATTTTTTAAATTTTTTTTTTTTTCAATGTGATTTTGTTTTGGGGAGGCATAAAATATCGTGTGCTTCCGCTTACAGAATGCCTGGCTTAGAATGTTATTTGACAATGAGGTACTTAATTTTTTTCATTTCCATACCTGTAGTGTTTCTGACCGTTCTCTTTTTATTCTTTTTGAAGAGTTGTTTTATTTTGAAACAGAGCAGTTCCTTTTCTTCTAGCAATTACAGCTAGGGGACTGTCATTGCAGGAGGAACTATAAGCCCTAATCACTGTCCATGATCATTACTTCTCTAATGATACTGGCTGTCCCTATTGAAATTTCTCCTCTTGGGTTCCTATTCTAACATAGACTTACTTTTAAAGATACTAACAAATTTAATTCCACAGCTTTTTTAAAATAACACAATTATGAAACAAAAACCAGAAGCTCTCACAAATGTGGTATTTATACATGTTTTAAAACAATAACTTTCCTTAGAATTTTCTCCTCAGGTGTTTAGGAAAAAACGGGTGCAGCCTCCCCTGCTCCTTTAATTGTTGGTTGAATGAAGAAAAAATTCCTGCTTTTGGCTGGTCTGCTTTTTCAGCATACTATTACTTTGCTTCAGTCTCTGCAAAATGTTATAGATTCAATTCCCCTGTTGGACCAAGAGTTAAAAATTAATTCATGAATAATAAAAACCAATCAGTCTTGTTGAGTTTAAGAAGGATTAGAAGAAAGGGTTTTGTACAGAAGCAGTTATATATCTTGGTGGTGATGTTGTTGGACTAATAGATATTGTACTTGGTCCCCTTGGTTATCTGATAAAGGCAGCTGATTTGCAAATAGGGTTGTTATCCGGGTGACTAACGAGTCTCATATCAGGTGGATTAAAAGAGGTTGGGCACCTGGTGTCTATTACAAGTTCTTGATTCCCTCTTAGGAGATAATTTATTTGATTCAGATGTGTAGATTGAAAAGGGACCAGGTAAATACATGCAATAAAGAAATGGTTCGTGCTGCCTTAGCACAGCTGGGATTTTCAGGGGAGGTGATGTGACTTGAGCATCAAATTGTACCGACTGTCAGCATGCTTGTGGTGGGGAGCTGTCCATAGCACAGTAAGAGATGTCAGGCCATCCTGTGCTCAGAGCATGTAACTGATAGAATGCAAGTGCAGAAAAACTCCTGATCCCCTTGAGATAGAGGAATGATTTGCACGCAGATTTTTGTGGCCTGTCCCTACATATATCTATCCCTGTGTAGTACTGGAGAGGGGGAGAAGGAAGTAGGACGCATGGTTTTGGTGGAGTGAGCGCGTTCAGAGTGAAGGAGATTTTTTGGGTTTTTTTTTTATTTTTTTCAGGAATGGTTCAGAGCTGAACCTACAGTTTATGGGAAGCCTGTGAGCAAAGGTGGCTTGTTTCAGTGATGGTGCTTGAGCCTGCCATATGGTATGGGAAGAAGTCTGCCCTTCTGCACCAGTGAGCCGTTCAGCCCAGTTAAATGGAGGACTGGGGAAAAGAGGAAGGGGATATGGCTGCCATAGGCAGGAGTAGGAACGGATATATCTTCAAATAACTGCTCTGTAAGAGCTTCTTAGAATTACAGAGCCTTGGTGAGGAAGTATCTTAAGCAACAAATTCTCCTGCAAGAGGTATTTGCTGTCACACCTAAAAGCCGCAGCATCTGTCTTAGCTGTTGTGGAAAAACTCACAAATGTAGGATCTTTAGGAGGTTAAAGACAGGGAGGTACAGCCTGTGGGTGACTGGCTGGTAGATTTGGGTAGAAATAAAGGCAGCATAGAGAGAAGTCCTTCTGTTAAAAGGTCAGTGGTTTTGCTTCCCTCAGCGAGGGACTGGCCAGTGGCTTTGACTTCACCTGCCCATTGCTCTAGTACAGGTAGGAGCTGGAAGAGCTCTGCAGCCATCTGCAGGGCTCCGCTGACAGTGCGCCGGGCACCTTGCTGCTGCAGAAGGGGCTGCAGGGCCTGCCTGGAAAGCAGCCGTAGCACCTTTCTGTTTACAGGCCAGCTCCTGAAAACATCAAAGTTACTTTGTCCTCTAAAAAGTACATGTAGGTTTCTCCTGGGCATCTTGGCAGTGTTCTCATTACTGCATTAAGAGGGAGTTTCCGTGTAGCCTCCAGGTAGAACCTCTGTCATCCCTCAAAGGTCATCCCATGCTCCCTTTTGCATCTTACTAGTGTATATTTGGACGCTGTCACCACATCCCCTGAAGAGCAATTCCACCGTCTGTGGAGATCTTGTGATAAAGAAGCCAGATGAATCATGAGAAACCTTAGTGTTTCCCATATGAGTTTCAGGCAGTCTTTGAGAAATACATTTTCTTTATGTGTGAGTATCTTTAGTGTGTTTACATACTGTTTCCTAAAAGAAGCAATCTAGATTTCTCATAGAATCATAGAGTGAATGAGGTTGGAAGCAATCTCAGGAGGCCATCTAGTCCAACTCCTCTGCTCAAGCAGGGCCACCTACAGCTGGCTGCCCAGGACCATGTCCAGGGCAACATTTGAATATCTCTAAGGTGAGAGACTCCACACCCTCTCTGGGAAATCTGTGCAAGTATTTGGTCGCCCTTACAGTGAAACATTATTTCCTGTGTTCAAGCAGATCTTTCTGCATTTCAGTTCATGCCTTCACGTTGTGCCCCTTGAGTTTTTTTAACTTATACTTGAGTTCACCCAATTGTTTCATGTTGTCTTATAACTCTAGTTCGACAGCCTCTTCTTAACAAAGTGACACATGGGAATATTAGGTAGGTACATGTAGGTTAAACCTATGTGGAAGAGAAGTATCCCCCACCTGGTTCTCTTAATGTCACTTGTGTAGGTGATTGTCAGCTGGGAGTATAACTGCATTGTTGGGATCTGAATCGCTGGGCTTCTGCAGCCTGAGTTAAAAATGTCAGGTATGTTGTCTCAAATTTGCAAACAGCTCATCAAGAGCATCTGTTGTGTCTCATCAGGAGATACAGCAATTTCTCCTCTAGTCTGGAGTATAGCTTGTCCACATCACAGTATGATAAATACAAATAAAGAGGTATTTGTTTCAGATAACCTCTTTCTCTTTTTCTTAGTCAGTAGCTAGGTTATCAGGGTTCTTTCCTTAACAGTGTAAATGAATAGCAGTAAGCAATAATTAAATGCAGATTTAACAAGGAACAATCCGCTAATTTGGAGGTTGCCATTATTTTGGCTTCTCAGTCCTTAATATTTCTGCTTGCTTATGGGAAAATCACATCAGAGGTGTCTCACTGATCTTTGGTACATCACCATTGTGAGAGTTAGGGTAAGGATTTGACACTGTTCATGATGTGGACTACTGAACTGGGGAAAAAGCCTTTAATAGCCATAGAGAAAAATTTTTCAGGAGGATGCCATATTAAAATGACTTCTACCATGACAGAAAACCTTCTGCCTGTAATAATGTAGTCAATACTTGCTGCCTTCTAGAAGCGACAACAGTACTAACAGGTTCTGTTTCACTTGCAGCAATAGGTAATTTATATCAGGTTACTTCCATCTTCTGAGAGCAAATAGCAACTATGAAATGCTGTCACTGTTGTTGAGGGAAGAGGCTGGTGTTAAGAATTTATATGGGAAACTAGACAAGCAGAAGCCACAAGATGAAGAAGCCATCTAACAGCTTTGAGCATGTTTGGGAACTTGATTTTTAAAGCTGTCTTCAAAGGTACTTTGGATCTGAATCTGCTGTCACTTTTACTTGTGTAAATGACAATTAACTGTGAAAATCAGGTGGGATACACCAATGTTAAACTGGCACAAGATTAATATTAGGCCATTCAGCTTAACATCATAGTAGGGGAAGATATACCTGGACATGGTATAAAAAATCATATTGAGAGGGACACAAAACACAGTAAGGCTTTGTATGGGAAAGGGAGAAACTAGTCATTTTCCTTCTGTAAAACTTTGTCAGGTGCTGGTAGTGCCTCAGATTGCTGGCTGTTTCTTTCAGATTTCAGGTTTCATGCTTCTAAATGCATGAAATGATTTTTTCAGCCCTTTGGGAATAATTTTGGAGTATATTAGAAAAGGCTACATAGTGGTAACTGGGGAAAAGTTTGATGCATTGCTAAAATGCACAGAAGACAAAATGCCAAATGAGGTGTGAGAGGAGGTGAAGTTTGAACTCACTAAAGTTGCAACAAATATTATCGGGATAAAACCAGAGCAGAGGTGAGTAAAGCAGGACTCCAAAGAAACGTTCCTGCATGTGGGGAATTCCAGAGAGCTCCAGATGAGAATGTCCTTTGTCAAATTCATGAGGATGAAACCCATGGAAGAAGGCCTGTGCAAAGGAGGACTAGAACAAGATAGCTGGGGAGAAGAGACCCGGCTCGATTTCAAGCTCCTTTTAAGTTATCTATATAATGCCATCAACCTGAGGAGCAATTTCATTTTTATAGCAGTAGATAAAATCAAGAAAAAGTGGAAGGCAAATGTAACAAACTGTGCCTTAAGCAAGACCTCCTTGATATTCCCCTCTGTGTAGGAAATCTAAGTTCAGCATCATCTGATTCTGTAGTATCTTCAGAACTCCAATGCTTCAAGGAAAAACAAAAAGCAATGCCAGGCAAAGCTCTACAAGAGATCCAGAGGAGAGTTGGTGGTTGAGAATGATCTTGAGCATTTTGGGTTGTAAACAGTGTACTTCCAGTGGACACTGTTGGAGCTGTGTTTGATTGGAGATGGTGAACTGGAGGAAAACAAGGGTAAGAACCTGTGTCATGGAGGTTAAGATCTGATTGTGACAGAGTCATGGTGACTGAAAAGCTGAGGGCAACAGCCTGGTGACTGTGGCTGCACTTGCTATGTGACTAAGGTCTGAAGTATGATAGGAAACATCTGTTTCTCACCACTTTCCTCATTTAACTTACTGAACATACACTGAAAACACCTTGCCATTTCTTCCTGCAGAAAGCTGGAATTTGGATACAACAGTTTTAGGAGAGAGAGATCACAGAGGAGGAAGAAAGATTTTGCTAGTACATGCACAGGTTTCTGTTGCTAAAATTGAATGAGAGTTTGCTCAAAACCGGGTCAAACCGTGCAAAACTACCACTTGGTTTATCTCCTAGCTTTTTAATTTGGTATGTGCTGTATGGCCTCTGCACTGGAAATGGGCTTTCCTTCAGATCTGCAGACTGTCCTTTTTTGTATCTCTGCTACTACAAGGTGAAAGTTGTCAGCAACATCCTTGTGAGGTGAGAAAGAGGCACATATGTAAAGCCTGCCGACAGAAACACATGAGTCCTGTTCACTTGACAGCCCCGTTGTGGTCCCTATCACTGGCTGGAAGCAGAGCCTGCTTCCTGTACCTGTTGTGGGGAACCTGAAAGCTCCTTAGTGCTGGGAGCAAATTTCACTGGGGAGAGGCGATGAGACATAGGGCAGCGGGATATTGCAGAGAGCAGAGGAGCTTTGAAATGGAGCTTTTGACATTGGAAAGACCTGCAGTGTGTAATGTCATGGGGCTTGAAGAAAGAGAACTGTTCCCTTGGGATGGGGAGATTTATTACAGTGTGTTTAGCATCCCTGCAACTAGGGAAAGAAGATGCACATTAGCAGCTGGTAGGAGGCCTGTGCTGCACTTCTGCTCCAAGGGAGCGGAGAAGGCAGGAATGACACGTTGCTGTGAGGTGGGATGGGAGTGGAGTCCTGTGCATCAGTTGAGCAAGTTTGATAAACACTGGCTTGGTATAGAAGTGGTGAAAACTCAGGTGACTTTTTTTCATTGTGATAGAGATATTATGGAATATCCCCTTGAGAAAAACCTCACAGTCAGTGAGCTGGAAAAGGGGGGAGCTGGGCACCACTTAACCAATTTTTAAACCTTTTCTAGCCTGCTCTACTGGCCACTGCTGGCTATTAATATGTTTTCAAGTCTTTGTGTTGTGTTGCAGGATTAAGGGTGCTTGCCTGTTGCTTCCTTGTTGGCTCTTGGCAGTGTGATGCCAGAGATGGTTTAATTTTCTCCCAACTTCCATTTTTATTGGAGGTCCTTTCTGCTGAGCGAGAGGGAGGGAACAAAGAACAGCACGTGACAGCACCTCTTCTGCTTGAGACGTTTATGGGCTGGTGGCATTGCTTTGTGGCTATTCTTGTGACTGTTCACATTTGTGCAGCAGTCCTTGCTCTAGCAGGTGTACATAGAGATGGGGAAGGGAAGGAAAGTTCTGTGTTTTGTCTGTTCTTGAGGGATATTTGGTGTTGATACTCATATAAATACTTAGTATGTCAATGAACATATGGAGGGTTACATGGTGTGTCTCGTACTTCTTGGTGTAAATGGATTTGCTACCTCACATTATGTGCCTTATGCATACATCCTTTACACACATCTTGTGTGTGTCCATTCGTTCTAAAGCAAGCAAGGGTATCTCCCATGAAGCTCTAGTTTCGGGAAGTGCTTCTTGCTGAACGGGGTTTTGAAACATCTCCTTGGCCTGAGGAAGGTGCTGTTAGAATTCCCCCTGTAATGGTATCACATAAAGCAACCTAACAGGAGTGTGACTGGCTGAATGAAATATTGAATCTGTGACAGAATTCCTGATTCCAGGAGGAGATCTAGGTTTAGAATTGGGGCTATTGAGTCAGTGCTTATCTAAAGTGTCATCAAGACTGAAATGTAGTTTGTAGAGGTTGGTTGAACAGCATTTGATCTGAGGAGCTGCAATTTTAATGGACAAGGAGTAACGCAGTGCTGGGCAGGAAAGTCTAGCACCTCAGAAATTAGTTTTTGAAAAGACAGTCTGTGACGTTGTTTAGACAAGGTTGTTGCCTATCCCCTGCTTTCTGCAGGGATTTAAAGGTGCAAAATGAATGATCTTCACAGGAATAGGAGGTAGAAGTAAACCGTGCTTCCATGCAGTGATGCTGAACCTCTGTCAGATGTGTCCTTTCCCTGATGTGCATTTTGACGTTTGCTTATCACTCAGGGAGCAAGGGCACATCTTTTGCCTCCAGCAGCCCAGCTGCCAGGATGGAGTAAATATTGCTTTGTGGCCAAAGGGGCCTGTTAGCCTCCAAGAGACACCAAACAGCAGCACTCAGAAAAATTAGCAGCAGTAGAAGTACATTACACAATTCATCAATCTTTTCTTTTCAACACTGAAGCAATGCTACTTGGGGCGTGTGGCTTACACTGGGGTCAGCACTTTCATTAGGAGATCCCTGGCCCCCCACACCCTCAGCCCACTACCCATTTCCAAGGGTGCTGCAGAATTCTTTCCAGCAATGGGTGCGTGCAGCTGCCTGGCATGGGTGAGTGAGGCTGGGAGCAGCCATTCTGTTCTAGGCAGTATGAAAAATCAGAGGCAGCTAGGTATGAGTAAAATAAGTTTCCCTGGTGTCAGCACAGGCCAGTACTGATTTTAAAAATGAAATATGGCAGCTAATTAATCTAGATCACAGCTTAATCGCCTGTGGTGGGTTTAAAAAAAACATTTTTGTGTGAATTTAGCACTCAGGAAAGTGAGAAGCTGAGATTACTGCATAGACCAAAGCACAGCATGAATAAGCTGTCTCTCACCAGCTCTGTTCATGCTCCTCCATGGTGGCCTACACTTGCCGCTGCTATTGCCTCCGGAGCTTGCCTTTCATACCCTCCTCTACAGCAGCATCTACACTCTAGTGTGACACACACCTCCCCAGCACCTCTGCATTTCCTTTTGTGAGCCATCGCAGAGGTTTGGAGTCACAGAGCAGCAAATTTGCAGGTTCACCCCAGGATGATATCAGGAATGCCTCTTTCTAGGGCCCAGGCTGTGGTGTGCTACCTGCTGTCACAGGCACAGTGAAAAACCGTGCTGCCCTTGAAAGTGTGGCATGAATAGGGAAAGAGATCAGCAGAGAAGGCACCAAGGCAGCAGACAGAAAGCTGAAAAGATAAAGGATTTTCTAGTTCTCTTCTTTCTTACAGGCCAACAGCAGGCCAGCACTGGGGAAAAGAAAAACAATCTGTCCAATTTTGTAGACTATGAGTGCATTTATGTTTTGTAAAGGTTTTGAAAAGTCAGAGCGTGAGTGCTTTGCTGCACATCTCACCCATCATTAGTGAGTTGCTTTCTGCCAGTGTTTTCAGTAGATGTAGTTCTTGCAGAGGGATATGTCATAGGCACTGGCTGTGAGACAATGTCAGCCAGTTGGTTGACTGAAGTGAGGGATGGCATGGGGGAAAGCAGGTATGTGTTTGAAAGATAAGCAAAACTGATAGACGAAGCTGAATGCATGTGATGGATCACAGAAGGGGCTAGGACAGTGTGAGAAGGGACTATCTATTAAATTTTGTGATACGGCTTTAAAATAATGAACAGCAAAGCAACAGCTTTCTACTCTGTTCAGTCAAGTTTTTGGTTAAGATTCTCTAGAGTTAGGAGCAAACGATTTACTTTGTCCTTCATTTTCCATTCGCACTTATGCTAAATCATGGTCCTGACTGTTCTTGCAGGTTAGCAAAGCTGAGTAGGAGGCAAGCAAGCAAATGTGGAAGGCAGGGCAAGAGCTGATGTTGCTGATGAAAAATATTTTGCTCTGAGAGCTGGCACCTCAAACTGGCACCAGGGTTGTGTGTATGCCCCTGACAGCCGTCGTGGCATTGCAGTACTGGATATTTGATGGATACCAGTATTCTGATTAAATTTCAGCTCAGACAATTACACTGTTCCTTATTTTCCATTATAATTCCAACAGAACTGACAATTCTTTCTTCACTTAAACTCTGGCTGTATGGTGCAGAAAAGCTGCTGTGTTAGGCTTTGGAAATGGGATGAAACAATCCTGTAATATGCATACAATTTTGAGTAGCAGTTTGAAGTCCTTGTGAGTGAAAGATGCTGCCCATTACTTCTTACTCACTGTAAATCATAACTTTAATGTATATTTTTTTTACAGTGGCCTGAGTGGATAGAAAAGGAACTCTTTAATTTTGTGATGTAATAACTATCCTAGGTGAAATTAAACGCAAAGCCAAAAGCTTTAAAGAAAACTGATTGCTAATAGAACGCAATAGTACTGTTTTGAATCTGTAACCTTCAGCAATTATATTGACCTATGTAGGAGCAAATACTCGGCACTTAATTTGAATAAAAATATTATTTCCTATTTTGTCACTATAGATGAATTGAGAAGCTGAAGCAGTCACGTTTACTGAGGGCTTGGGGATAGTGAGGTCTGAGGGCAATAGAGATCTGAAGAATGCTGTTCCCATTCAGTCAGTGTTATGACCAGCAAAGAAAGTCCTGTCTCAGCATAGCAGCTGGGGTACAGACATGATTTTTAACTTGAAAACACAGTATTAATGGGTTGTATTTTATTGTGCAATATTTGATCCATGAGGGCCCTGTGGCCAGGACCCCGTAAAGCAATTTGAAAAATGTAAGGTATGCGTAACAAGGTAAGAACTTAGAGAAGAGACAAAGAATTCACAGCAATGTGGAATGGGCTGTAGTGAATCAGAGGGAGAGTTGCACACATCAAAAGGCATTTGAAAATTATTCGAGATAAGTGCATGTCCACTAGGTCAGAAACAAGGAGAATCTAGTTTGTCTCTTCAGTTTGCCTTTGTTATTACGCAGCACATATCCCCACAGCATCTCAAATCTTGCTGTCTTGTCTAAGGAAGAGTAACATATATGTGAGGTTTTGGAATACCTGTGATTTGTTCTTGCAAAACAGGGCTTTGAGAACCCTGTGGGCACACAATTAACTGTTTCATTTTAATTCAGCCCTGTGGGAAAACTTCAGGGTCTCTCACTTTGTCTATTTGAAATTGCTTTGTAAAGGGGATGGTTAGTTAGCATCAACTGAGCATCTGCCATCCAGGCTCAGTGAATAGTCACTGATTCCAGTCCGGATTAGAAGAGTTAACTGAATTAGTTAATTTGACTGCAGCCTGATGATGCATTTGGACTATGCAGGATTGATGTGGCTTTCCCAGTTTTGATTTCTGTGGTTCTCTATGAGATAGTCAAGACAAGGCAGCCAGCAATCTTGGAGGGAAAAGAGCGGAACCGGTATCTCCTTTTTCTCTTACTTTTTGTGGAAGTTCTCCCTTTTCTGTTTTCCTTCGTTTGCGATTTTGGGTCATAGAAAGCTGAGAGCATCCCTGAAGATGGCAGCACAACTCCCCAAACCCTAGCTGCGGTGCTCACAGAGTGTAGAGTTAATGCTTTCTGGCCTGGCAGGGGGAACCTTTCCCTGTGTCCCCTTTTGCAGGCACTCAGGCGTATGTTTCTTCTGTCCAGTCCGTTGTTCTGCTGTCTGGTTCATGTTCTCAGTGAGCAGAGATTATCTCTAGACTTTTTTTTCCCCCCAAAGCAGTGGTAAAATTTTAACTTGGGAAAATTCATTATTTTCATTTCCTAGTTGTGCTGAAATCAAATGGAGTTGCCCTTGTACAGTTGTTCTTCCTGAGGGAAGATTATCTTTCTCTTAAAATAGATAAAATTAGAGCAAATGTACATCATAAAGGAAGAAAAGTCTTGAAAACTCTTCAATTGTACTTACAGTGTAAGTTTTGGAGCAAACAGCGAAGGTTTTGGAGTTGTTAAGGTGTTTTTTGTTAAAAAGAATTTGGAGTTTCTGTGGTATTATGTCCCTACCAATAAGTGAAGTACATCCATAGCTCTTGGAATCCTTTGACATTGACATTGGAAATGTCTGTACTGAGGGTCTTCAAATAGTCTCTGTTCATCGATTTGTCTGAAGTACTCTGCAACCGTATGGCTCTGTTCAGATCCAAGCAAAGTTTAGTGGTATCCACAACAGAATGTTAATTCCTTGTTCCCTCCTTCACCACCTTGGTTTCAACGCTAAAGTTGTTATCTTCACCTGCTTGAAAACTGCCACTATCAGCAGCACCTACCTTTATTGTAACAAGGTGCTATTCAGCAGCCTTCCCACTTTCACAGGAAAATGGAACCACACACCATTGACCCTGAAGTGCAGCACTTAGAAGCATAAAGTGTTTTGGTTGGGATTGTAGAACATCCTTTTCTCTTGTGCTGGATTCAGTTCTAGCCGTCCTGGAATACCCACTAGAGCTAAAATGTGATAGCCTCGTTCTGTAATGGTAGGAGGGAAATTGCTCTTTGAGAGCTGAGACATCACTGAACATGCCAGATATGAGAAGGTTTTTTGTCTTTTCATGTACAGAGGTGTAAGTTTCTTCAGCTCCTCTTTCTTATAGCCAAAAGCTAAAAAAACCTTGGTGACTTCCATCTGAAGATTGTTGTCCTGTGTAATAGAAGGTTTTAGACTGACCTCCAGGTGAAGCAGATATTACTGGATGTCACACAGAATGTGCATAGCTCAACACAGATAAAGATGTTAACAAGAATTAAATTTCTTCACAATGTATTTTCCATATGCGTGTTCTGTATCCTGCATCTCTGCCTTGGAATATTGAGGTTTGTGGGAAACATATGTTGCTCCATGAGATCTACACACAAAGCAAGAAAGCCTCCAAGTGGAAGGTGTGCATAGACAACACATCTCATAACTCCTAAGGCCAGCTGATTGGTAGCTCTTCTTCCCTTTGTTTTTCAGTGAGTATGTAAAAAGAAACTAGTGTTTCATGCAGGACATGGAGCTGAGTCCTGAATGTGTCCTGGTTATATTTTTATCACACTAGAACACTGAAAAGAATTCTGTTTTTTGAAGTTTGAGCCAGATCTGTGTTTGAAAAATACACTGGGTATTTTAAAAATATAGCAAAGGAGAATAAGGAAGGTGTGTGGAAATAATGATGCCGAACAGTGCACGCAAAAGGAAGCTTTATTGAAAGAAGAAAAGCATTAAAGATGGAGAAAGAAGTAGTCTGTAGTTTTGCAATGTTTGATAAGAGACCTCTGTTGAAGTGAAATGATGCTCCAGTTATGGTTTTGTTTCTTAAAGCAAATTTCTTGTCCTTAGCATTGCAGAAGGAAGTTTGAGAGTATGCAAGTAACTCAGAAAACTGAAACATATGCAGAAAACAAACATTATTTTCTATTTGCAGAATTTCCTAATATTTAAATATAAATATCCTAAAAATATTTAGATATTTTTTCAAGGGTGTAATTTAGGTTCTAGAATTTTGGGTGCTTGAGTTTGGTGACACCTCTGTGGCAGGTTTGAAATTAAGGAAGTGGGGTGGACTGAGCACTGCAGGACAAATTTAAAGTTATAGGCAAATGTGGATCAGGTTTGTACTTCTCCAGAATTCTGAGACTGAAATCCCTGCAGGTTGTGTTGTCAGGATTGCTTGATGTCAGACAAAGATACCTGTCACTTCCTTCCTCCCTCCACATGAAGTGCATATTTGAGCTCTTATCACCTCATTAGTAGATTTGTACACTGCCCCTTCCCCATCACAATGGCTTCCCAAAACTCAGCATCTAGAAAGGAGGAAAGTGTCAGCCCTCAGGGTACAGCAGTTGTCACCCACACTTGGAGGGCTGTTGTGCTTTTCTTATTCCAGCTAAGGAGAATAAAACAGCTCAAAAGCCCGAGGCTCCATCCCATATCTGGTTCTTCCTAAAATGGAGGGCAGTTCGCTGCTGCCTGTGTGTCACCTCTGGGGTAGACCTTATGCCTTCCCATCTAAGGAATTTTACCCTTTCTCCTGGCTGTGAGCTTCTGCTGCCCGGGGTATGTTCCTGGAAGAACTCTGCCTGTGACACAGCAGATCCCTGTCCCAGGGATCAATATGATGTTGGAGTACTATGCTGGGGCTGGCATTGCCTACTCCTTTCAGGTCTGGCATTGATTAGCTGCAGGCTGCAAATAGAAGTGGAGCAGTAATGCTCCACAACCTCGATAACCCATCCTCAGGAGCCTGCCAGAGTCAAGGGGCTCCTTGCTGCCACCGCAGCCAATAGAGCCATTTCATTAGGCTGGAAAGGTTAATTGCATTGAAAACTGGCGTCATCCTCAGCACATGACTGTTGTAAAACTCCACAGTTGTGTGAGGCCTGAAGCTGTCTCAGGGAGAGTGGACACAGCTGAGATCTCAGAAATTTTGCTCAGCAAGGCTTCTGTGTAGGGCAGTCAGACCCCACATCTGTCACAGTTCTCTTGCTGATGTCCCCTTACTTAGTTTAGAGAAAGCTGGTGAGGGGATGACTGATGTGGATGATGGTTGTGGTTAGAAGGGCACTTGGTGTTTTCATACAGCCTTTGGATTGCGTCCTGCATGCATGTGTGCCGTAAAAATGGAGGAGCAGCTCATACAAACTACAGGTCTTACTCTGAGCTATGCGATTGAAGGACGAGCACAACAGGCTGGGAATCATGGTCTCTCTGCACTGCAGCTCTGCACTGAAATGGCACTTAAGAGTCTCTCTGTTCTGTGTTCACAGCGAACAGAGCTCAGGCTCCTGGAAAATTGTTGGTGCAGCCACTTAAAAGTCATAGGCCTCCTGTGGCAGGAGGCCACTTGTGTGCTTCCAAGCTCTTGAAACTTACCTTTCAAAAAACCAAGTGGAAGGCTCCCTCTGCTGAAGGTTGGCCCTGCGAAAGTTCAAGTGGTCTCTTCTAGTGCATTGTTAGGCTTCTGTGTGTGTTATCTAGTTTTTGGTCAGAGAAATGTATTTTGTGATTGACATTTGGTTTGGTTTGGTTTTGGGTTTTTTGGGGTTTTTTTTGTCAGGGTTTGCAGGGGAGTCTGCTGCATGTGCACAATGTCACAATTCAATTTGCCAAACAGAGTTCTAGAAATTAAGAACATTCTGGTCATCTAACAACTTTTGAGGGTCTAAGCAGTGTATTTCCTCGTAGTAAAGAGGAAATTATTTTTTTGAAGTGATTTTTGAAAAGACACAGATTTTCTGTTACCTTAGCAAGTGTCCTCTCATTCTTCTGTTAGAAATGCCATCTTAGGAAGCAAATAGGGATAGATGTTGGGTTCTGAGATTTGGTTAATGTGTGAAATGTTCTGAGATGCTCTTACTGAAGATATTAAAACAGAGCAGAAGATTAATTCCCAGTCTGACACAGGAAACTTTGCAAACTACTCACTAGTTGTTGATGACTGAGCAAAGCCATTGGTTGCAGCTTCTTTTATAAACTCTTTTCTTCCTCTCCTTCATAGCAGTAGTCACCTTTTGTGGGCAATCTTACCTAACAGTTTTTCTCGCTTCTTCTTGCTCTTCTTTCCCTGTGTGCTACATTTTGAACCAGAACGTTGGTTTCAAGGGAGGGAAGCATGCTGCTGTGAATCAGAACTTCGACTGCTAAACAGAGAGATGAGGACAGAAGGATTTGAAGATGCTGGATGTGCACAGCTGCTGCTTTCTAAAGGGAGCCCTTTGCTGTGCACTCAGTCACATCTCTGTTCGGACATGGCTGTTGTGGCATCCCAGCTACATGTGCCAAGCACCAGTGCAGTGCCTGGCGTCCTTTGCATTACTGCAAGGAACCTGTATTGAAGTAGGATCTCCCTTTGAACCTGTTCAGCTGATTGTCCACCTTGCCCACTTCCTACAGATTCATGGGACAGGCCTCACATGTTCATATAATGTCTAATTCCCAACACATACCAGGGCTCTGTAGCTCCCCTATCTCCTCTGCCTCTGTGCAGGAACTTTCTGCTGCAGCTTGAGAGGAAGTGAATGAAAGAAAGAACTTAAAGGTCTGAAGGAGGAAGACAAGAAAGGAGGGCGGGAGGCAACCTCTCAGGTTCAGGAGAGCTATTTTGAGATGCTCTTCCAATGTGCACAGGATTCTTGGTGGGAAGGACACCGTGAAGAGCTTTCTCTTTAATACAGTGTGCATTTTATCTCCGCAGACTTCTTGCAGACTTAGTTTAAAGATCTTAGCTCAATACCATTAGTGTATCTCTGCTGAAGGCCCTTTATAAAATTGATTAGAAAGTGGGCTTTTGCATGTGTGTGTGTGGGCTCTAATCTGATTTGAGTCCGAGATGGTATCTTTAATTCAGTGCATCGCGGCAACTAACTCACGAACTTCACCGAGACTCAGAGCCCCTAATTTGGTTTGAGAATACATTAGCAAAACGAGCTCAGAAGGGCCCTTTTCTGGGAGAGAGGGAGGGGGTATCCTGAGGGGGTCTTGGGGATGATGAGAAGAATTGACTTGACAGAGAAGAGTCATGGATTTAAACAACATCCTGGGCAGGATATTCCTGCAGTGGTTCCCAGGAAACAAAAAAAGGAAGGAAAGAGAGAAGATTGATTGATTGCTGGCCTTGCACAAACCATGGAGAGCAAAGTGAACCTCAAAGCAGGCTTAACCCTTTCTTCCCATGCAAACAGGGAAGACTTGAGGTGCTGTTTATCCAGAACTGTTTGTCCTCTTCTTCATTCTACTTGCTGCTCTGATGCCTGTAGCACATACTAGCCTTGCAGAAGCAATAGTTTGCTTTTGGACAATGACCCGTACTACCAAATCTTTTCAGGACTGATCCAACTCAAAGTAAAATACTAATCATAGAATGATAGAATGGTTTGGGTAGGAAGGGACCATATAGTTCCAATCTCCCTGGCAAGGGCAGGGGCACCTTGTGCTAAACCATGTCACCCAAGACTCCATCCAACCTGGCCTTGAACACCTCATGTCTCTCCTTCTTTCCTTCTTACTTCCTGAAATAGAAAAAAAGAAAAAATGTGCGCAAGAAGTCAATGTTTGCAGTGGGACAATGATAGCAGTGTTTTGCTGCATGTGATATGTAAAAGCCTAACCTGGGGTTCATGGAGTAGATATGTATAGCCGCTGCCTTTTTTTATAGCTAACTTTTATGCTTCAGGTACCTTGTCCCTGTATGGTATGTACTAGGGGTTCTGTAGCATTCAGTATGATCCAGTTGGGGAAGAGGGGAAAGAGGGCAGAGAAACTCTCCGGGTTCCTCCCATACATTTTAAGTAAAGGACTGTTTTAACTTAAGAAATTATTAAAGTAAATGGGTGAGTAACTCATCTTAGATTCTGTTGGGTGCTATAGAAATACTCAAGATAGAAGTAAATATTTGATTTGAAAATGTAATTAGTAAGCTGTTAAACACAAAATGTTTGCTGTGTTAATTCGGTTTCGTGGCTGAGGTCTTGCAGACACAGATGTCAGAAGAGTGTCAAGTTCTGCCTTCTTCAGTATTCCCCTTGCAGCTGGGTAGCATTTTGTCATGGCAGGAGTATGGTGTTCTAGGACTTGCTGTCTAAATTTTGTAAATTGGTACTGTTCAGGTTTTGGTAAGGGAAGTTTTACAGGTTCATACCCAGTCTGGCCATTAATATAGTGTCTGACTTACATTTTCAAATGAAGGCTCCTAAATTGTGTTTGCAAAGTACTCACATAAGCCTACATGTGTGTGCTTGAGAATATGACTGTCTTTGTGCAATGCCACATTAAGGTTGGTTTAGGCAAAGAAACATCAAAATTGCTGACTTGAGTATATTGCAGACTGTTTGGTGTACTAGTCCTTTAACATATATTTCCATTCCATTGCATGAGTACGAAGACAGTCAAGGCCACAGCTGCACAGAGGGTACAACATTTCGGAGAAGATTTGGGCCCCTTCCTCTCAAGCATTGCTTTTTGGAAGACAGAGCTGACTATGCTTTCAGGAATGAGGAATCACAAAACCAGAAACCTCAGAAATTGAAGGCTTTGGCAGTAGGTCTTACTGTGTCATTTGGATATGCAACTGGATTCAAATGCTTAAGCTCAGCCACCTTCCCATAATTATTTTTGTTAGCCCTCATGCTCTGCAGAGAGCATACCATATTCTTACTTGAGGTCCTTTTTACCTCCTTTGACGAGCTGCTGAGGTCAGCAATTTTATTTCAGTAGCTTGCTCTGGTGAACTTTATTTCTACACCAGCCTCCCCATCCAGACAATGCTGCAGTGCAGAGAAATAATCCAATTTTACTTGATTATTAATAATTACTCTCAGCTGCTATTTTTTCAGTTGATTGATTAGAATAAACACTGCTCTGACGGGATACACCAGAATCCATAACTCCCCTTCATTCTCTCCAGCTACTTCGGCTCCTGCTTCTCCAAACACAATGTGAAACGGGAGGTTGTAATGCAGAGTGGCTTTTTAAAATGTGCCTTCTTGCCAGTTTTCAACTAGTTGTGACCAGAGTTCATTTATCTGGATTGGTGGAAGTTCACAAAACCTCTATAATGTCTCTGGTTTGCAAGCCAGTGCTTTTGCTAAAGAGTATGTTTCCCACTGTTCATGATTGGAGCTGGACTGGATTGGAGCAATCTTTTAGTCTTCCAAACTGATCAAAGACTATAGGTTTGCAGGAAATGTGCTTCATATTTACAGCTTTGTCCCTTATGTGACTGGTTGTGTGTCCCTTTAGCAGGGTTTCAGCCATGAGTCGCTTTGGAGGGATCTCATGTTGTGGTTGTGTGAGGCTTTTGCTGTACCAAATTTGACAGTCTCCTTTTAATATTTGGAAGGAGCATATCAGAAGGTGCCCTATCAACAAGTCATGGCTTGAAACTGTACCGAGCAGTTCTGCAGGGACAGAGGGACTTTAAAGCCTTGGCAGATTTGTCAGCTAAATTATGGACAAAAAAAAAAAAAAAATAGGAAAACAAATATTAATGTTCCTGTTTGCACCAGCCTTGTGTGCAGTCAGGAGCAACCTCTTCCAGCACTGTAGTCCACTCCCTGTGGCTTCCTTGTTGATCCAGCCTATTTTGCACCAGATTTGCTGTGAATGCCAAGTGGTGAGCAGCACTGCAGCCAGTACCTGAGGAAGTCACCACAGGCAGTTCAGGTGTAGCTGGGGTGAGCAGTGATTTTCCTACAAAGTTGCTGCTGTTAAACCTGCAGCTTGGAATTCTCTCTGGGGAGGTGGTCAGTGCAGCATGAGAGATAGTTTTTGCTTCTTGCAGCTGGTTTGGTTTCCAGCTTGGGTTCCTTAAATTCACCCTGTTTAGAGAATAATGCTGTTTCCAGGGCAGGAAGGTGGGCAGTGAGAAAATTGCTTGAATGTGGACAGAATTTACCTCGTCTTTGCAAGCAGGAGAATTGTCAAAGGCACCTAGAGCTTAAGCTATTTATCTGCTTAGGATGAATCCAAGGAAATAAATAAATAAATCCCTATTAGAGAGATCTTTCTAGGGAGCTTGTTGCTGAATTTCCTCTCTGGGGTGAAGCGCATAGGGTGGACAGGTCACTGCAGGCAGTAAATGGGCTTTCAAAGGATGCTCAGGCTAATGAATGTCGCCCAGAGATGGTGATGTATGGATGATTGGATCCACTGTACCCCATGATATACGATGGTTAGATAGGGCCATCAATCTGTGCAGTGTGACTGGCAGGAGAAGACCGTTTATTAGAGGAAGTGGGGATTTCTGAGAAAGCTTTGTATTGGGAAAGATTTGTTCATCTTGCTTTTCTTCCCAGGAACATTTGAAATAAAGTACGTTTGAAGGAGGAGAACATTAACACTGGAAGACAAGTCTCCAGAAATCTAGTGAAGGGCATGGGATAGCTCCAGTGTTCAACATTCAGATGACTCTTCAGGACCTGAATCCAGTTCCTGTTCAGATCAATAGAAATCATGATTTAATTTCAACAATAGTTGAATCAAGGCTTAAATGAAGAGATAGAATATTACTTGTAATTTATTTCCACTGTAGCTACAAAATGCTTGTTCAGGTGACAGGTAAGTTATTTATACTCAATTCCAACAGTTTTTCCTCTGCAAAATGAAGCAGTATTTTGTGGCTTATAGAGCTGCTAAGAAGTACCTCTCCTTGCTGTGAGTGAATGAGAAAGAAGTTTCATTCAAGCTCTCATCAAAGTGGATAAAGTGCCTAGGTCAATTTTTGTAAGTTGATAGGGAGCCAGGGTTTTGGAGCTTCTGATCACATGCCAGCAGTGATTTCATTGTGATGCAGAAGGAATGGGGTAAAGCTTAAATGGCACCAGATGAAAAAGCAGAGCTGTGTTTCTCCAGCAGCACTCAGCTTTCAAAACAGAGGGGTTGATTTTTGGCTGTGGGATGCTCCTTGACACATGGTTAATCCCCGAGTAATGTAGGATAATCATTGTATGAATTGATGGCACAGCATCTGTGGTACTCCTGAATTTCCAGAACAGTTCCAGCATTTCGGGTGTTTCTGGTGTAGTATGTTTGCCCGTATCTGCCTCTTTATGCTGTCTGGTTAAAGGGGGTAGCATGAAGTATCACAAAATTTCTGTGTACATTAGAACATAAGTGTTTCTGAAAGTGTATAAATAGACACCTGCTGAGGGAAGCACAAGCAGAGATAAATGTGGGATGTACAGGGAGGGGAGCAGCATGAAAATTAGAATCTTGTTTCACAGAATGTTTGTTGTTTCAAAATGTTATTTCTTCCCAAATCTGGCTGCAGCCTGAAATTTTAAGCAGAGAGGAAATTCCGGTAAAATTTATTTTGAGGAAACTTTCAATATTTTGTTTCGGTTCAATGTTCTTGAACCAATGCCTGATTGGTCAGTCAGAGAACACAAGGCAGCACATGATGGGCTAAACAAAGTGCTAGAAACAAAGCAAGATTAAACATCTTATTTTCATTAGTGTTGTTTTGTAAATCTTGCAGTACAAAACATTGCCAAAATTCACTTATTTCTGTAATGGGACAGAATAGCATTTTTTAACAAAATGAATTTTTGATTAAAAAGTTGTAGCGAAGTGTAACTGCAAAGGAGAATGAAAAAATGGGTTGTATGGAGGTGTGGCCAGGAGGCAGTTGTTGTGTGAAATAGCACCTACTGAGATGGAGATAGGATTAGGCAATATTATAGATAAGGTTATTGTATAGACTGAGTCATAGAGGACTGGGCTTAAAGTTCATTCTGATGTAGGAGGAGGTCAGAATTGGTCTGTATAATACAGCCAGGCTTGTGAAGCCAATGTTGTATTCCTCTGGCTGGCTTGCATGCAGGAAAACACCAACTACCCAAGCTACTTAAACAGGCAGATCTCTGAGCTGCAGTGCTGAAGAAAGAGGTTCAGATTCTGCTGATAAACTGGAGCAGAGTCCACCATGAGAGCACAGGGCTTATCTGTCCATCCGATCCTTCTGTTCAGCAAACTCATCTGCATGCTTCATTCTTTCAGTCACAGTTGCTGATTAACTGTCATAATGTTCCTGAGATGCAGATCATTCAGGACCTTGTGCCTGCTTTTCACTTGAGGAAGCAATGTCCTGGTTAGCTGCAATGACTTGCTGCAGTCTAAAGAAGAGTAATGTTGAGTCTGGAATTAAGGATGTTTTTGGCTGCATTTTAAGGGCTCAGTATGCTGTATGTCACTGCCCTATGTCATAAATACACACACAGTGTCTAGTAGTCATGACATGTATATGGGCCTTTAGGCTGTGTTTGAGGCATGGATGCCTAGTGGTGTGATGTAGGTGTAGAGTGGTTTCCCAGAAACTGCTCCCAAGAGTGGGCACAGGAATGTGGACACAGAGAAGGTCTGGGAGAGCAAGCTCTATAGCATAGATCTGGCCAGAGAGAGATGGCTGTTGATAACAGGCTTAGTTTGCCAAGGGCAGAGGAAACTGGGAGGCTGGGCACATAGAGCAGATGAAGTGTATGTGGAGTTATAGATCCTGCCTTTATGCATCACATCGATCTCATTCAGTGTGTTATACTTAGCATTTCACTTATATAATGTCAGGGTGTTACACAGGTCTGTTTATTTTTAACTCATGGATGACTGGCAGTTTCAGTCTGGATGCTGCCTGGTAATGAGATGCGAGAAATTTGTTCAGGATCTTTGTCAAAGGATCTCTAAGAATTGAGAGAAATGCATTTTCTTGACTATTTGTATTACCTTATCACCTGGGAGCAAAGTCCAGCGCAGACACACTAGGGTGTGGTGAAAGCATTGACAACTATTTTCATGTTTTGAGAAATAGTTGTGTCATTTTGTGATACGTGTTACATTTCATTTAGGAATTAGGCGGGAAAAGTAGAGGGGGCCAAGGTGCATTCTGCGTCATGCAATAGGAGTCTGGTGCAAAAACCAGCCACCAAGCTTGGGACTAGAGCTCTATCATAACCATATGGTGCCTGACCTTACTGTAGGTAGCTGTTCACTGACTTGCTATTTGTGCTGTGTTTCCCATTGTAGACAGAGTTTAAGTGAAATCCGTTGGGAGATTTGGCAAAGGGTTCCCTGGGGTAAACAGAGACCAACAGCTGCCAAAGATCATCTCTTACAAACACCTCTGGATGCCCCTTTCTTGCTGTATCAGTACCAGATTCTCAAAAGGCAGTCACATTTCCCACTGTATTAAAGAATCCAACAAGGCCTGGGAGAGTATCCTCCCTCCTAGTTTGTACATAGCATCCTGCATCAAGCTGTAGGGCCTACTGAACGCCAGTGGAGCTGGGTTCCAGAGCTTGCTTTAGAAGTGACCCTGTTTGCCCTGATGGGTTTGCAGTACTCACTGCTGGCTTGTTGCCAGACATAGATTTTCATTTCCCATTGCTCGGAACACTTGCATGGCTCACACACATAGAGTTCAGTCTGTCAGTAATGAGCTTGTTGGGGTTATCTACTGGAAGGAGTGTATTTAGCTTCCAAGACCTCCCACCACCAAATTATTTGGCAAAATCTTGTAAATGGATCTGGGCTTCTGCCTATTCCCGCTGCTTGCACAGGTTGCCTACACCTTCTGTTCTGCACACGTCTGTTCCCCTTCAGCCCAGTATTGCCTGTCCATCTCCTCTTTGCATCTAATGGAGGCTGGTAATCCCGTTAGGTGCTTGCAGCAGGCGCTGCCGAATTTGCTTGCAAGCGCCTGTGCCAGGTCGAGTGTCATTGCCAGCAGCACTCTTGGCGGGATGAAGGTTGCATTAGCGAACAGTAATTGAAATGCAAAATAACATTTTGATCGAGCGAGCAGGCTGTTTATTTATCAGATCAATAGCCAAAATGCCCCATCTGGAGAAGTCAGCATGATAACAAGTGATAGCATTCCAAGGGCAAAGGGAACAAGCGCAGCAGGGAGGACATGCCGGCAGGGTGAGCTGGTTTGGCTTGGGTCACATCGGGCCGTCGATTGCTGAAACTTGCTTCATTTTGGATCTCTTCTTTGAAGAGGGCAGCCCCCACTCCTAGCAATGCCTACAAAGGATTCCAGACCTCTGGACAGAGAACAAACAGTTCTTAATACAAGATCAGACAGAGTGCAGACATACATAAAATCACGTGAGGTCTTCTCATGCTTCTGGTAGGCACAGGGCTGTGACTCAAATGCACACTGTGGATGATGTTGCTGAGTTAGATAGTGCTCTTTTGATTCTTTGGGTTTGCTTTAGTGCATTAAAGTGCTGTAAGGGTCTGAACACTCACGGTGATGGTTTGGAAATATGAAGTCATAGCTTGGCTTCTATAGCAAAGCTGCTGGAGTGATATCTAGGTGCATCCACATAATTAGGAGAGAAGAGATGTGAGAGGGTGTGTGTGAGGAAGGCGTTTGTGTATGTTGCACAATATGCTTATTATATGCATGTGTACCTCCTATACATGGATACCCTACTGGATGAAGCTATATAACATTTAAGCCTATCTCAGAAAGGTACTAAATGAAAGTGTTGAAACAGATGTATAGCTTCTCTGTGGGTTCCCGGCTGCCTGTCTGTCTGCTGTGCTGTGTCTGTCTGTTAGCTTCTGCTTGTCCATTAGTAGGGACGCTAAAGAGAGGGAACAGGATGTGACACTGAGGCTGAAGATCTTGCAAGCTTGTGTTTGTTTGAGGGATTTTTTCTTTCTTGTCCCAAAGTAATAATAGGGAAAAGAAAAGACTTTCTGGGATGAGGAGATTATCTATGCACTACAACAGAAAGGAATATTTTTGTGGGATTTTTTTGTGATCACATTTAGTTAAATTTTCAAGCAGTCATGCCTATTTGGGAGGAAAATAAAGATAATTTCAAACTGTTTTACTTTAGAAGTTGTTTGGGGCGGATTGTTCAGGTTTTTTGTTGGGTATTTTTATCTATATAAATGTATGTGAAAGTTATGCACAGTGTTGGGGAAAATTATATGCTTGCTCTGTTACACTGTTTTCTGTCTGAAGAGTGGTTTGTTGGCCGTGGTCTGTTCCTCATTTCCTGGTTCAGGCAAATAAGAAAGCAGGACAATGTGAGGCCTCAGGTAGGTCTGGATTGGGTGAACTCGAAGCTACTTTGTCAGTCAAATGAAGTGGGGACAAACAGTCTGGAAGATGGATGAATGAAGTGGCTTTAGACTAAGTCATTAGGGTTTGAAGCTGGAATTTGGGTCAGCTACAACTGGCTGCTTAATATATGCAGTGTGTAGCAAGAGATCTGCTAAATACCTACCAAAGGTGGGTTTTTAAAGACTCAGCAACACTGAACCTTGAAGTTAATCCTGAATGCTACAGCAGCCTAAGTTGTTCAGAAGGAAACTGGGTGTTTCCATCTATTGCCTGTTCTCAGTCTTGTAATGTTCAGTAGCTTGAGAGGAGCCTGGTCTACAGTTACCTCTCTCATGTACTCCCTCTCTGCTTGTTCAAGAGCTGCATCTTAGCCTCACTGTGTAGCACATGTTTCTTTTCTGTCCTTGACCCCATGCAATTCTCTTCTTGTGCCTCTGTCCTCAATGACAGCCCAACTCACTCCCACTTCTACACTTTCCCAGTGGTTCTGGGGCATCTCTCCTATGCCAGATCCAGTGTTTCCTCTCACACTGTTATCTTGCTTTGTTACTATATCATCTTAGAAATGCTTCCCAGAGAGCCACATTTCAAACTGAAAAGCATTAATTGCCTATTGTTATTTTCCATCCTATAATATATGTGGAAATAATTTAAGCCAGTTTTTCAGGATCTTCCTGATGAGGCACTTAATTATAGATTTCTCTGAGAGCTACAGGTGGGATTTGGCAAAATCCATCTATTCTATTTGTATTGTCTTGGCAAAGGTGGGAGACAGTCCCACTAGGCAGAGGCAGAGTTCTGCTACAACTGCAAGTTTGAAGTGTAAGAAACAGAAACCTCCAAAAGCATTAACAGGTCTAACTCAGAAGATTCCTAAGTGGATTCAGGTTGGAGAACACAGAAGCTCAGATTTTGTCTGAATAAACCTAGACTCCCCTTTCCGTAAACTCGCATTCATAAAGAAATGTTAAGTCTATTTTCATGTTTGTTTCTAGGATGATGTCCGTGGTTTGTAAGTATCTCCCATCCTAACTCCTTTCTCAAACACTTGGAATTAAGCAATATCTCTAGGTCTCTCTTTTTTTTTCCCCTGCCGTTCTTCATCGTGAATTGTAGGCAAGGTTGAAGTGGGAGGTGTCTTCAATGGATATCTTGAAATGCAAGGAAGTGCAGGCTGAAGAATTTGCACTGGTGGCAGTTTTCTCTCAGAAATGCTAAAAGGGGTACTGAGTGAAAAAAAAGGTCTGTGTGAGATGAGGGATCAGGTTGGGATGCAAAAATAAATGTGATATGAATGGCAGTAGTGGAAGTTTTCTATTGCTTGCCCAGCTGAAAACGTAGAAGCAAAATTCTGATGTAGAACTGTTTGAAGTGTGCTTTAATGAGCATGTTGTTGTATGGATCTCTTTCACAAGTGTCTGAAGGACACTGAGGGTACTAAGAGATAGAGATTATAAGTGTCCTAGATAGGCAGAGTATAAAGAAAGACATTCAAGAAGAAATGAAGGTCTAGCTGAGCATTTCAGCAGGGATTGAGTTGCAGCTTTGCTGTATGCAGGCAAAGTTGTTGAACGTGTGTGAGCAGTCTTCTGGGTATAGAAAGAGTGAGGCAGAAAGTGGAAATGTGAAACAGAGTGATAATGGGGGAAAGGGTGGTGGCAGAATTTGGATATATAGCGAACAGCAAGTCAGTCCTGGTCCTTGTTTTGTTGTGATAGAAACAGTAAGTATAAGCAAGAAACATGATCTCAAGTGCTAAAGCAATTCACTCTGAAGTGATTGCTATTAGTGCACCAAGAGGGCAAGGTACCTTCAAAAGGCAAATGCGTTAATAAGAGCGTGAACTGATAATGTGTGTCACACCTCCAGATTAATTGTCACTTCATCTGTATACTGCTTCCTACCATTTATTAACAAGAGTGTCCTAAAGGTGGGGAGGCATTACAGTAATGAGGAGAGAGATGAAGGCTAGTAGGAAATCCATGTCTTCTGCCCGTGAGAAGCCTTTTTTATTTATTAAGCAGCCTCCAGTTTGTTGTGGCAGCTTTCAATAGCATGAGCTCACTTTGGCTAGAGAAGATCTATGATACATGACTGGGCTCTGGTTATGCAATGGGTCAAAAGGATAAAATATCTCCTGGGCATTAGAGAAGCAAATACTATTTGTGTGAGAGCCAGAATGTGAGCTCTGGCTCTCTCTAACTCCTTAACTTGCAGAAGAACCTACTTGGGTCTTCATCTTCCTGTTGTGCAAGGAATATGTTCCTTCAGTCTGCAAGGCAGAACTGGTTTTATCCAATGACACTTTAGTAGATTTCATATAACCCATTTCTTTTCAGGAATACCAGGGAACTGACCTCTGGAGACAGGTCTCTAGATAGGCTCTTGCAGCTGGGGAGCTGTGAGACTTTCTTTGATGGCTTCTTTGCATATTTTAGTTTAGCTTCTTCATCCTTATGACTCAAAAGTTCTTCCCCTGACTCACCATCAAATTATAAAGCAAATAAAAAATATCTAGATCTCTCTTCAGAGCAAGGTGAAAGTAGGCCAAGTGTGATTCCTTTTTACAAAATAAGCCAGGTCCAGGTGTCCAGCAAAGCCAAAACCAACAGAAAATCATTGTAATTGGAATTGGGAAGTTGTAGCTCTTTTAGAATGACATGCTGAGAGGTGGACCTTGTTAATGCCTGGCAGTCCAGGTTTGTGAATTGCAAGTTGGTATTCATGTCACACGATGCTTCCCACTCCAAATAAGAGAGCAAACTCATCAGCCTTTTGCTAAGCTATGGTTTATGTTTGTTCCAAAGACAAGTATGTAGTATTTGTGCAGGTTTCTCCTGGGAATAGGATATGTTCCTGTATGATTGAATAAGTCCAGAAAATCTTCCTAGACTGTGGATGGTATGGCTGAGTTATCCCTAGTTATCTGCTGTGCCGGAATAAGGTGGCACATTGGTGGATCCCTTTATTCTCAGACTGTTGTGTGGAGAAGAGCTGTCAGTAAAGATGAGAAGTCTCTAGATGATGTCTCTCTCACTTGAAGTCCATATGAAGCAGAAAAGCAGGAGAAACTGGTGCGGTGCTGACCCTGTGCCTCCCTTGGTACATGGTGGGTGTCCTCGAAGCAGAGAGGCGCGGATGAGGATGTGTGGGAGCTGTGCATGGTAAGAGCAGGTCAGCCAGCAGGTGTGGGCCTCTCAGCTCCATGGCATTAGCTCTTTGCATATGTGACCTAAAATTACTGTGGCTGCTGTTACAGCTGTCACGTCTAGCCTGTCACTTGGAAAACACTTATTTCTGTCTTCTGTATCTAAAAAAAAAAACCCCACCTGACAAAATTTGGCTTGTTACTGGAGTTGCAGCCAGTGTTTGAGAAACTGATCTACATTGCTCATCAGCTGTGAGTTGCAAAGTTCTCTTAAGTGGTCCACAAAGGATGCAACGGCCAAATGGCATCATAGCATGATACGCACATCTCATTTACGCATGCAGTGCAGGTTTGTATCATCTGGGCTAACAATTACTGATAGCAAAAATAGGCCTATAGCAAAGAAGAGGTCGGATGTTTTATCTCTGTTTAAATCATTTGTGTTTTTGCAGATCAAAGCTTCTTTTGTTTTGTATGGTTAGTTTAAAAATGTCTGTGCTATCCAAAGTGTACTTCTGTCACAAGCTGGAGCCTGAAGTGTACTTCTGTCACAAGCTGGGGCCTGAAGGTTTATACTGGCAGTCTTCTCAGGTTTTCTCAGTAAAATTTGAATCTGCTGTGAGGACTCCTTCATTGACTTTAGGACTAAATTGCAGTTCCACAAGCACAGCCGTCAGGCACCTGGAAGTTACAAAACCATACAAGCATCTCACCTGCGGGGGTTTTCAACTTTATGGTAGATCTGAAAAGACTTTAAGAAAATAACAGTTTCATTCTGTCTGAGATCCACATCCGGCTTTGAGAACCACCAAAAAAAGCCCATTTCTGATGTTCTACATTTCAGCTTGTGCCCAGAGTAGAGAAGGTTTGGTCTGTTGAAGGCCTGAGTGTTCTGTCTTTCTCCCCTTCCCTCAGCTGATACTAGTCCTATAGCTATATTTCCACATTCCTTTTAATGACAACTTCAGTCTTACTGTGGAAATCTCCCACATGTTGGGTTGGTGCGTTTGTGATTTTATCAGAAAATACTGGTGAAGGGACTGGGTAGCCTACATGGCAGAACTTCTGGTGCCCATTTCTTAACTTCCTCCTGGAAACTTGAGTATTGTACTGAACTATCCTTGCCTTTCCTATTGAAGATCACATAATGAGGATCAGCCACTAAAGAGGCTCAGCAGTGTTGCCTCTAAACTGCCCTTGATCCAGTTTGGAATAGGGAGCACTGCCTGGAGAAGGTACAGGGTCAAATATTCGGGTTTGCACTTATATGCTCAGATGGTATTAAGTTACTGAATTATGGATCCCTTTAGCCAATAGAGAATTCTTCTGGTGGGGAAAAGTTGCCTTCAGTTACAAAGCTGGATTGTTCTGGCTATCTTGCTAAGCAGGTGTTAGTGGTGGACCATGTTTCTCTTGAGTCAGGTGAAGACTTGTAGATAAACAGTACTGAATTTGTATATTTGGCATTCCCAGAAGTGGGTCAGTAAAGGGGTGAGCATAGCTACAAATGACTATTCCTGGCAAAAATAGCCTCAAAGGATGTGTAGTAAAATAGCCTTAGCTGCATTGATCCCCAACTTGTAATCCTTGAAGCTTAAAAATAAAAAAATTGGGGGCAATATTTGCTGCCTTGATTTTATAACACTAATGTTTGGTCACTTTCTGGTCCTGTCCGTCTGGCATTCTTTCCTTCTCTTAGTATTGCTGCTGTTCTCAAGAGAGCATTAAACTCATAAGCAGTCCAGGCATTACAGAGAAATGGCAAAAGATGAAAGGCTGGAGAAGAATTGGTGGAACTTGTAACGTTAACCCAGTATCACTGCCCGAGGGAGATAACAGTAATGGATAAAAACCTAAAGCACAATCTTGACTTGGTCTAAACCTGAATATTCACATCCAGAATCACTGAAGTTGCAGCATGCCTGTCTGAGAGCTGTTACAGGCACGTAAAAGCTAACAACGTTGTTAGTGATAAGCAGCAATGGGTTTATGAAACAGCAGTACAGCAGACAATAGCCTGTCTTGATACAATTAGATAATTAGTGGGTAAAAGGAATGCAATGGATAGACTGTCTCTGGACTGTGCATGGGCTTTTGACACAAAGCTGTGCAAGATCTGATTAGGGAAATTAGATCAAATTGGTTTTGATACAAATCCTGTGAAATGAATCATGGATTAGCTGACAGGGTGTAAACAGAAGGGTTAGAGGCATTCTTTATCCTTCTGCAAAGGTGGTGTTCGAAAGGGCAGTGTTTTGACTTTAAATATTCGTTAGTGACCTGGAGGAAAATGCAAAGTTCTCAACTTTACAGTTGACAGAACTAAAAGGTAGAAGAAAAAAAATCAAAGCAGTAAAAAGAAGAGCTAGGCTGAAAAAACTAGTATTATCAACAGACTTTGGTAAAACAAGTGGCAATTGGCAATGTGTGATTTAAAGATAATACTGGGACTACTTTGGAACAAGGAGAATCTCCAGATTTCATGTTGTGTAGAACACGGTTGCAAAAGCAGTTTATGTTCAGAGAGGTCCCAGTGAGACAGTGGCTATCAAATGGTGTGAGCCAATGTACAGTCTGATGTCTGGCAAAGCTACTGCTTAGTTGGTCCATACATCTGCCTCGCTGTGTGCTTTCTAGAGTGACTCTTCCTTGTACTGCTGTGGCATCGCACTGTGCGATTCAGGGCACCTTGCTGCAAGAGAGACCCAGGCAAGTTGGAAGAAATCCAGAGAAGGGCCACAAAGATGCTAAAGGGATTAGAGGGAATGACCTATGATGAGGAAAGGTGAAAAGAACGAAACGTTTAGAACTTCTAAGCCTGTTACGCAGGCACAGAAATAGTAACGGAGTTTCCTGTGCCAGCATGGAGGAGAGTTGGATCAAGTCTTTCTCCTTTTACATTCCTATTAAGGTAACTAGAGATGAGCAAAATGGCTGTTCATCACTTTGAACTCTTTGCAAGAAACATTTAGCTGTTCTTCTTGAAGTTCAAGATGTTGTATTTCATTGCCAGGGGACATTCTTGAGTCTGTTTAAAAATCACCACGGGATCTCCATGAGTCTTGCAGAAAGTCAGAGCTGCTAAGGCTTAACTCAGTGTGTATTGCCCAGCAATAATCAACTATGCAGATTGCACCAGAGGCCAGAAAAGAGTAACACAAGGACTGAAATGGCTGGAGTCACCTTAGCTATGCTCTTTAATCTGTCTTGGTGTTAAGGACTTTTGTCTCTAAAGCACATGTTCACATCTAACCAGAGCTCACTGTGTATTACTGTCTCCTGGAAGGGAACAGGAGCATCCTCAGCTGTAAGGGTGTAGGGGGTTTCTTGCTATCCTCAATTTGCAATCAGACAGTCACTGTCACTGTTTGCCTTCCTTGGGGAGGAAGGCTTCTTAATTGAGGTTATGAGTTGAGAAGTGCATTGGTCCTAGGAGACTGATCTCCTCTCTTTTATTTTTTATGGAGGAGAAATACCTCAGTGGGTTCTCTTGAGGTTCTCTCTGAATTCTGGGGTTTTTAGGAGACAGAAACTGGGATTTGAACTCTACTGACTGAATCTGACAGTATAGCTCACCTCCTTGTCATACCTTTATCATAGTGGTGTCCTCTGTCTGCCTTTAGTATTCCAACTCCTTTTAATGTGGAGTTCCGCAGTGCAGAACAGCGTTTTATGGTGGTTTTGCCTTCCATTTTGTCCCCAGTTCATATTATTGCACCCAACGATCTTCAGATTTTTACTACAAATGCACTTCTCAGGCAGGGAGAAGTCCCAGCATCTGGCCAGCACAGTATCTTTCAGCTTTGCTGTGAGATGCTAAGATCTGGTCTCAACTAGCAAAGCTTCATCTTCCACACAGTCAGCTGGCATTACACTGGGAGATCTGCAATCTGTCTAGGTGCGCTGTGGGATTAAAGATGAATGCACCTTATTCTTGTGACTGCTCCATGGCCTCTAGTCCAGTGTGACCCTCTGAGCAAAGTGTGGGCATTCATCAGCTCATCACACTGTCTCCGAGAGGAATCAGGCTCTGGATTCCTCTCAAGTAACACCACACAAAACAGCTGAGGAACGTGAGATGCCTGCCCATACTCTCAAGGTCAAGAGTCTTGCCAAATAACAAACTTAGCTGATCGATTCCAGAGGTAGGGGCTGAGGTCAAACATCGAGGATGAAACAGAGAAGGAAAAATTAGGAGATACATGGGTCAAATGAAATTATAAGGATGCAGGACTGTGATGTTGCTGAGTATCAAACATCTACATTCATATCAACAGACAGAGAGATGTGATATATATACACGTGCACTCCAGCCTTGCTGTATCACAGAATATTTTGTCCTGTCTCCTGACAGGTTTGACCTTTTGGCAGAAGGAGTTGCCACAAATACCAGGTAAATAGGCTGAAACTGAAATAGAAATAGAAGTTGTCCACATGACTGTGGTATGGTAACTTTAAACCAGCAGAGCTTCCAAGAAGAAAAGTCAGGCATCTCTAGTCAGTCAGAATTCTTTGGACATGTCATCAAGAAAATGCATATGTTTAGGTTTTCTTAAAAGCCTTTCAAAAACTATCTTGCTGAAGGGAAAATTTAACCTCTCAGGTTAATACTATTATCAATTAAAGGGTGTCTGAGACAGAAAAGGAAAGGTAGACATACTGTACCCAGAAAAGAAAGAGAAGTCAATTTTCAGCATGATGAAGGTTAACATGAATCACCCACAAAGATCAGTGTTGTGGTGTTTGATCCATGTGTTAATGATCTGGGATGTGGATGAACAATGAGACTGCAGGTGACATCAAATTATCAAAAAAGACTGAAAAACTCCAGAGGACCCTAATAAAGCTGGATGCATGGACAGCACAGTGGTAGATAAAATGCGCTGTTGCCTATTGCAAAACATTGCACACCAGAAGGCATTAATTTGGATTTCTTTTTTTGATGGATTCTAAGCTAACTGTAGCAAGACAGGAAAAAATCTGAGGATTGCAATAAGCAACTTGCTGATATTCTCTGTGAAGAAATGGTAACAATTTAGGTTTCAATTTAAAGACAAAAAAAAAAGGAAACAGCGTAAGGAGTTATATAATAGGTTGGAAATAACATTGAAAATATGGTAACGTCAGTAAGTAATTGATGGTGTGACCACTGTCCAGCCCTTCAGCTGGAGAAGTGATGGAGCGGTGCCAGTTTCATGCTGCTGAGGAGCTGGCTCATTGAACTCTGTTCTGGACTGAACAGAAATAGCCAGACAGGAGGAAGTTCAGAGATGGATGATGAAGCAGATAAGAGGTCTGCAAGAACTTCTGCGTGAAGAACAATTATATAGATAATAAATTGCTGAATGAGGAGAACATGGCAGAAGTACATTTCCTGATGTGCGCCAGGAGATTCAGGGAACCTGAAAGGCTGCAAATACAGTATAGGCATATAAAAGTGGGGAGTTCTTTTGTTTGTTTATACACCACAATAGTAATCCCTGGAACTCATTGGCATAAGATGTCACAAAAATAGCAGTGTTCTAAAAAAAGACTGAACATTTATGTAAAGAGTAAGACTATCTGTCACTAAAATAAGTAGTTTTATTAAACTTTTAAATTATTATTATTCTTTATTAAACTTTATTTTTTTTTTAACTAAAGTAAGTTCTTTACTGTGAGGGTGGTGAGCCACTGGAGCAGGTTGCCCAAAGAAGTGGTAAATGCTCCATCCCTGGCAGTGTTCAAGGTCAGGTTGGACAGAGCCTTGGGCAACACGGTGTATTGTGAGGCATCCCTGCCCCTGACAGTGGGTTGGAACTAGGTGATCTTAAGGTGCTTTCCAACCTTAACCATTCTGTGATTCTAAGTAAGAGCTTCAAAGTTGGTAAAGATGCAGTCATAGAATCATAAAATCATAGAATAGTTAGGGTTGGAAAGGACCTTAAGATCATCTAGTTCCATCCCCCCTGCCATGGGCAGGGACACCTCCCACTAAACCATAGAATCGTAGAATATTAGGGTTGGAAAGGACCTTAAAGTCCTTTCTATATACTTAAGAACATAAACCTTTCTCTGAGAAAAGAGAATTTGAGAGAAGCATCTCAATGCAAAAGCCCTGGTAAAGACAAGAAAGATAAAGATTTAAGATTAAGCTGGATGAAACTTTTGATCAGATTATTTTCCTTCAGTTTCCAAGCTCCTCTTTTAGTGATGATAGTGAAGGGGGAGGGGAGAGGGAAGGGGAAATCCAACATGAAAATTAATCAACTACTTCTATATTACAAAAGAAAATCCAATCTGAGCAAGTCCTTTCTGTAGGGTCTGCTTGTTAACTCTTTGCTTATAGCCAGGGCAGCACATTCTGAACTAAAACATCTTTTTCACTAGGTCTGCCGTAGACAGGCTCTTTTCTTTCTGCTGTCCCAGGGTTAGATTGTGCTGTGGGTAGATTGTGCTTTGTCAGCACGGATGCCTCTTCGCAGCACTGCAGCCTTTGAACAGCCTGAAATCATGGTCTACGTGAATAGCCTTGTCTTTATTCTACTGTGACTTTGTGGGTAATAGGAATGCTGTTTTTGTTGAGTTGTACTGATACTCCTGAAGGGGAAGAACCAGGGTGAGTTTGAACAGCCTGAGCCAACTGGAGGTGGACTGAAGTGGGAAAAGGAGAGATCTCTTTTGACCAGCCTGGATCTGGGTTTGGCCAGGAGGTCTCTGAGTGCCTTTGCTCTCTCCCTGCAGGCTGCTCGGCAGAATGGCCACGGAGGAGCGGCACCTCTCCTCCAGCTGTGGGTCCTTCATCAAGACCGAGCCCTCCAGCCCATCTTCGGGCATCGACGCCATCAGCCACCACAGCCCAAGTGGCTCCTCCGATGCTAGCGGTGGCTACGGCATCGCCATGGGTGGCCACCCCAATGGCCTAGACTCACCACCCATGTTCAATGGCACAGGGATTGGCGGTGGGTCCTGCCGCAAGCGTTATGATGACTGCGCCAGCGCCATCATGGAGGACTCGCCCACCAAGTGCGAGTACATGCTCAATGCAATCCCCAAGCGGCTGTGCCTGGTGTGCGGGGACATTGCTTCTGGGTACCACTACGGCGTGGCTTCCTGTGAGGCATGCAAAGCCTTCTTCAAAAGGACTATTCAAGGTATGGTGGGAAGGGAGGGAAACCGATACGTTTGTTTCACAGCAAAAAAGGGAGGCAGCCCCAGACGTTATTGAGACTGCAGTATTTCCATGTCATATAAAAAGGGGAAGGAGAGGGTGTATGTAATGGACCTGAACCTCCATCCTTTTGTATGCTTCCTCTTTCCTCCTGCTCAGCTCTGATCCTTCCAAATCAACCTGGACCTGAAGTTAGGTTTTGTCGTGGTAGGAACCTTTACCTAGCCTAGCCTGGCTGGCTACCGGATCTGGGTGTCTGGTCTAGTGGCACTGATACCCTGATAATGTGGCTGCTAGTGGAGTGTGGCCTGGAAAGGTAATGCTTTGCGCTCTAAAGATGTTTTTTTTAGGGCCCATTTGAAGAGTAGATGCTCCTGCCTAGAGATGGCTTCTTTTCACAGATGTCTGCACCTTGAGGTGAAAACTCCAGCATTGCAGGAATAGAGTTTCTCACTCTGTCCTGCCAGTCTTAATTTGTGGCTATGGACTCCGTATAGACCTCACCACAAGGCTGGACAGGCACTTGGATGACTGTCAATCCTGTGTTCCTCCTTGGTTAGTTCCAGCAGCCCTTTTCATAAGATGCAGCTTATTTAAACATAAAAAATTTAGACACTGAAGGAGATAGAGATACCTGCTTTTTGTCAGTCTTACTAAGGATGAGGAATTCCTCAGATGGTTTTGAAAACCTTGGTGCATGCATGTGTAGATGAATTGCAGTGCATTGCACCTGCATGTACAGTTCACATGTGAGGTGTATGACTGTGTCCTGACTGCATAGGTATGCTGCAGATGAGCACTCACACAGTTACAGTATAGCTGAAAGAAGGAGTGCCTCCAGGCAAGCTCCAATATCCATGGATGCTTGGGTATACTTACATGAGCAGGCCTTGTGGGAGCAAAGCCTTTCCTTCCTATGATCTTTAACTGGGAAAAGTTTTCACCTTCCAGTGGAAAGCCTATTGAGTTTACCCAGCCCTGATGGGTTGACTGGATACAGATGTCCAGTGAGGAAGCAGCTTTGTGTGTACTTGGCAGTTGGCACCGTGGCAACACTTACTTGCCTCCTGTGAAATGAAAGAAAGGCCAGTTGTACCCTGGCATGGTTTCTGATCTGTCATTGCTGAATGTCCTGTGGTTGAATGTGAACTTTTACTTGCACTTCTGTCAGCACTGACTCTGTCCCTCCTCCACCACTTGGACCCATTCCCAGTGTTTCATTTTGGCACATTCAGGTGCTAAAGGAGAGACAGTTTAGTACTCTGAAGCAAAGCCCTAGGAGCTGCTAGTCTCCTCCCTAGGAAGAGACTGAAAAACTAACCCCTCTTGGGATCAATACTGAAGCACCTCTGTGGCAGAGCAGGAGAGGCCTAACCTAGAGAGGTAAAAAAAGACCTGGGAACTTTTGAAGGGTTTTCAGAGAAATTCAAAGGAAAATTATGCAGGGCAGCAGTGCCTGAAACTTGTATGAGCATGGGTGATACGTTGGCTGACTTAATCCCAAGAAGGAAGAGCACTTCCCTCCAACCCCCTCTCCCCAGCACAGCTATTTTCTCCCTGTGGTTCCCTAATTGGTTGCCTCCTAACATGTAACAGATGGGGGAAAGGCATAAGTGGAGATTTCTCTCACCTCATCATGAGCTTTGGCTGGCAACTGAGGTACCAGAAATGCTTTTATTCCCAAGAGTGGGAGAGATGAGTGTGCAGTGCCCAAGGGTAAGAAATTTCAGAGATGGAGTTGAAGGCTGAGCCCAGTGGAGCACGCAGCAAACAGGGCTGCAGAGTTTGGTTGATTCAAGAAAATGCACCGTTCCCAGGGTTCTGCTGCAGTGCATGCAATACGCAAGTACAGCCCTGTGTATGCAGGGAAAAAAAGGGTTTAAGGATCCCTTAAAAGAGAAAGTGGCAGAAGCATTTCCATAAGGTGTTCATCCTGCAACTGTATTATATTCAGTACGTGTGCTAAGTATCTAACTGAAGAAGTAGGAAAATCTTCATCCAGGCTGACTACGACTGATGTAGGGTGTGCAGAAAGCATGTAGGTGTGTATGTTACCTGATTGTATCCCCTGCTAGTATCAAAAGACTTGATGTGATTCTGATGCCTGGGAATGGTGTTGATTTAATGGGTTGAGCACAGGGATGGGGCTACGGCCCCAGGATTTCCCAGGTGTTCAGGAGATGCAGTAGGTAAATTCATCAGGCTTTTGTGGTCTTAGACCAGCCACTTCACTTCTCTCTGCCTAGGAAAGATGAAAAACCAATGGCTATTATAAGAGTACTTAATCTGCTGGCCCTACATTTGGTAACTTTATTAAGTAATAGGTGTTCAAGCTGATAGAAAATGGGTCTAAATCTGTCCTGGATGATTACACTACCACAGCCCTATCTAGCTAACACTGATCATGAAGCAGATCTTCACACTAAGCCCCCTCTTCAAGTACTCTCCTCCCCTACTACAAATGACCCGGTCTGCCCATTGTTTTTTTAGCTGCATTAACTCAGGTAAAACCTGCATCTCTTGCAGCAGGAGGGTCCTGCAGTAGCCTTGCCGCTCCTGCTGCTGCTACAGCAGTGGGAAGAATGGACATCCAAGCTGCAGATCTTTTTTGAGCCTGACAGCTCTGCCACTCACTTTCCCCCTTAGCCAGGTGAGGCCAGGCTGCCCTGGCCAGCATGAGAGCTGGTGCCTTGCACATGGTGAGGGAGGAGATAGGTTGAAAGCCACCATGGGCATGGCTGGTTATCTCTGAGGTAACTACTGTTGCTTTGTGGGAGTTTTTCATCTGCAACATTTTTCCAAAGGAAAGCAGAATTTGTACTGTGTCACGTTCCACACACACCCCCCCCCAAAAAAAAAAAAAATTTGGGGATTAAAAAGAAATGAGGAAAATTCAAACTGTTGATTCACTTCAAGCTGAATTCAAATGTTTGGTTTTGCTGAAGTAAGCTAGGATCACACAGCACATCCTGACCTGTCCCCCAGGTTTTGGGGAGTTCATACTTGTGACCTCTCTCATGTTATGTTACATAGCCCAAGAGAAGGATCAAGACCTGGAAACTTGTGTGCCATTTCCACTTTGCAGCACTGGCAATGCTTGAGATGGAAAGGTGAAAACCTGAGGAGATGATAGCACATGCCATTGGGCTGCAGGCCTTTCTTTCTCTCTGAACATGTTATTTTGAATCCCAGGGCTGAACTTCACATGCTTTGAGTGGGAGTCAGAAATTCTGACCTGGCAAGAAGCTAGGCTGTCTGACAAAAGTTGAATCCTCTTCCTGTATAATCGCATTGCTTTGTGGGAACTGTGCTCTGGGTCCCTTTATATTATAGCAGCAGTCTGCATTGTACCCCATAAAAATATGTGCTATGGGCATCACCTGACTTAGTGTGAATATTTTCAAAGGTGCAGTCTAGCTAAGATAGGAGAGAATCTGAGTTTTGGGCATGTTGAAGTGTGCTGCTTTTAGTGCTTAAAAGAGCCTGGACCACCTCTCCTATGAAGACTGGCTGAGGGAGTTGGGCTTGTTCAGGCTGGAGAAGGATGGGTCCTGTGAGACCTTAGAGCAGCCTTTGGGCTCCTAAAAGGGCTGTAAGAAATCTGGAGAGGGACATTTTACAAGTGCATGTAGAGACAAGAAAAGGGGGAATGGCTTTAAACTGAAAGTCTAGATTTAGATTAGATTTTAGGGAAAAATTCTTTACTATGAAGGTGGTGAGACACTGGATCAGGCTGCCCAAAGAAGCTGTGGATGCCCTATCCCTGGAAGTGTTTAAGGTCAGGTTGGATGGGGGTTTGAGCAACCTGGTGTAGTGGAAGGTGTCCCTGCCAATGGCAAAGTGGTTGCAACTAGATGATCATTAAGATCCCTTCCAAGCCAAACCATGCTATGATATGAAACCAGTAATTTCGTATTAGCTGAATGGAATGGGTCTGTTACATGAAAGATAACATACTTTGGATGGTTCTGAATTAAAGCTTTCTGAATTCCATCCCATGGAAATCCTAACTAATCCATTTATCCAAATTTAGGACAAAAGCAAATGCTGGATTTCTTACAGGATACAAATTCTAATCTAACTCTATTCCTGCTTTTACTAGTTTGTTCAGTATATAAAGCATTATATATCAATCAAATATATTGCTGTCATCTTTAGTTCATCAGTTGTTACAACTGGTTTTGCCTATTCTGAATATTAACTAATAACAGTTCTATGTAACCATACGAGTCCTTTATTATTTAACATTTTTATGACTACCCTTCATCTATTTTTCATGTTCAAATGGTGAAAATATAGGCTATTTCTAAAATGACCCATTACTATAAAATAAAAGCTTAAAGCTCAGCAAAATAAATCTGAATTAAGATTTCTCTCCCTGATCTTTGTTTGTTCTTGGAACTTATGTGTAATGTGATGCAATAGGACTTGGAGGGAGTGATATTGGAGTGAACTGGTGATTGGAGAGTCAGAAAGAAGAGACATATTTACCATTATCTTCTGAATAGGCAGGATGTGTATCAGGCAAAAAGCCTGCATCTGTGGATTCCCTGCTTGAATCTTGAAAGCTTCAAACTCAATGAGTATAGCAACACAACTACTGTGCTGATGTGCCCTTACATCAGTAAGGGGCTTCAAGTATGGACAATATGGCTCAGAAGACTCGTAGGGATTTATAACAGGCTTGTAACAAAACCTGATGTCTTCTAGTGCTTCCTGGTAATTATTACGGTGGTTAGAGTGGTTCCTGGAGCAGTTGAGACAGTTTGATTATTTTCCTGAGCAGAAGAGCATTACCATCCACAGGATCAGCAGAGGGCCTGTGAAATACAGAAGGGAGGGTTTGTATCCCTAGCAGCCATGGCAGGCAGGCACTGTCCTGTCCTTCTGTCCTTCTCAAAAATGTGCCTGCTACTTTTCAGGTGGGAGTTCACAGCGAAAAGACCAGGAGATTTTCTGAGCTTTCAAAAAACTTTTGAAGCTTATCCAGGTACAGTGCAGCATTCCCTAGGTCTAGTGCCTGAATGCTGCTTACTATTCACAGCTCTAGCATTTGGATTCAGAAAACATCTCCAGTGCAGCTCAACTCTATTAGTTTTGTGTTTAATTTTTGTCTGAGTGCATCTGTACAGAGTACTCCATGCAGAAGGATGTTTTCTGTGTAACTTTGGTAAAGTATTTCTCTGTCAGAAACCCCACAGGCAAACTTGTTGCCACTAGATAGAGAGCCTCAGGACCCATCTCCTTCATCCTCTTGCGAGCTGGAGGCAGATTTCAATGGGGTTGTCTGAAATGTCTAAGTCTTCTTTGGCAGAGCTCAAGCTAGGTGTGACACCCTGAAGAGGCAAACAGTGCTGGTGTTACACCTATAGCTATCCCCTTTTCCTCTCATACTGTCAAGGGTCCTCAAGTCTTGCTCCTCACATTTCTGTTTTTTTACTATATAAGCTGCATGAAGTAAAATTTTGGTTAATCCAAGTACTGGGGCTTATCTCACCTGCTTTTCCAAAGTCTCATTTTCCTGCAAGTGATAAACGTGTACTAGGGTGGGGAGAGTTTTGGGTTTGGGTTTTGTTGGGATTTTTTGTTTGATTGTGTTTTGTGGCAGTTAGTTGGGTTTGGGGTTGGTTTTGGGGAGGAAAAGGGGAGAAGTTATTGGGGGGGAGTTGATTGTTGTTTTTCTCCTTTCCAAAAATAGGAGCCTCTGCTGACGCGTGTATTTATGCAGGCACCTGGAAGCACAGGACAGCCAGCCTTACTGAAAATCAGGTCACTTATTCAAGTGCCTAAATACAGATTTACAGGTTCAATGTTTGAATCTGTTTCTTTAAAAACTGTAACTTAAAAAATACCACACCTATTCCCCCCTCCCC
>JAOEHY010028607.1:8465-27271 GCA_025447955.1 Psilopsiagon aurifrons | reverse complement strand
GGAAAAGTTGCATGAAGTACCTAATGCATGAATTTGAAACATTAGTTATTTGAAGGGAATGATTCTTCAAAGAAAACACTGGTACCTAAATAGTTAACTCCTAAGGCAAAGCAGGCAATATACCAGCTGATGCAATTGGTGGCAGCAGGAGTTTGGAAATAAATACCTCTATTTGGCACTGAGAAGTGAAACAGAGCTCAAATTTCTGTGGATTGCCTGGCCCCAAGTTCATGCCTCAGAGCTCGCGTTTCTGTGGTAAAGGAAAATCAAATCTCAGAGTTTAAGATCTGGGGTTCAGTGTGGCTATTTATTAAAATTCATCTGGCCTCCCTAGACTGTGAATATTTTGAGTTGACCTAGATGGAGCTCATGACAAATTCAAGCTCTCATGGGGCATTTCCAGTGTTTTCTGATAAAAGCTTAGTAGAATTATGCTAGCAAAACCTGAGACGCTTGAGAGCAGTGATTATCATCCTAACTAGAAACCAGAAACACAGTGGCATGTGAAAACAAAGAACAAATAAAAATCCCAAACCTCCAGAAACCCCAACTAAGCAAAACCTGGCAAAGATCCACTCATAGTGATTTATAACGCATTTTGTACTGGGATCATTCAGGCTGCATCTTTTGAGATGCTGCAGCCAGGGCTATGGCTGCACCAGGCTACCAACAGAGCCACCAGAGAAGAAAGTGTTTGCTGCAGAAGGCAGCTCAGCTCCCTTCTGCCTACACAGCTGCTTTGTGCAAGAGCCCTGTCCCTAGCAGCAACAATGCAGGTAGGTATCTGATGTTAAATAAAGTGATTCTAGCATTACTGTATTCAAATTTATTCTTGTGTCTATGACTATCACACTTTGTGCATTTTTAGGTTTGGTAGTCCCTTCAAAACAAGACTCCCGTTTCTCAATATTAAACTAAAGTCAGTATGACAGATGGTGCTAGAGTTGGCTGTCCTGAGTCTATCCTGTGTATTGCTAAAAAGGACCATTTGTCCTATGCACCCTACAATGCCCTGGAGGTATCAGCATTTTATTTGACTCGTTTTTCTATTCAGAGTTCTGCCTACCCTCCTTACATCATCTCTGCCAGTCAAAACTGCTGTTTCTTAGGCCAAGCAGATTTCTGGTTACAGCTCAATTTAGCTTCAAAAGATTGTATCTACAACCTCATGGAAACTTCTACATGCTCTCACAAACCTGCCAATAGGTCTCTGCTATTAACCTCAGCAGTACACATTCAACAGCACCCCTGAATAGAGCCCTTGAATGAAAATGACAGCTTCCTGGGTTGCTAACCAAGGCTTGTTCTGCAGAAAATACACTTAACATTCCCCAAACACTATAGTTTAAAATGTTACAATGGATCACAAGTGACAAGGAGGAAGAAACACTGTCCTTCCTGTTCAGCAAGTATACACTTGCGTCCTCAGCCAGCTCTGTTCATGTCCATTCCTAATGAAATGCAGTTCAGCCTATCTGGTCTTGGGTAGCAACTGAATCACTGCACAGTCTGCACTATGACAACGGGTCTAGCTTAAAGAAAAGTTTGCTTATGTGATGATGAGCAAGCTGGAAAGGTCTCTCTGCTGCTAGCTTGATAAAAAGAAAAGAAAAAGTAAATGATTATCAATAACTTGTGTTTGATTAGGTGTCACTGAGAGAAAGAAAATGCCATTTCATGTCACTTTTTAGAAAGCACAAGGTGTGTAACTTTTGGGGATGATTTTGCTCTTGACTAATCTTCAGATTCAATATTAAAATCTCAAACTTCCCAAAGGAAAGAGATTCTGCATCTTTTAATGAAAGATAAAACAACAATATAAACATACACAAATTTACAGAGAAAGGATCAGCTTTAATACATCTGGAGTAAAAGGTGTTCTTTTTTAAATATGGTATAAAAATAAATGCAAGAAACATTAACAGAGAATATACAGACAACAGACAAAGACACAGGCTTTCTTTCTCAATGTGAATACATCAGTGAAATGAAACCTTCTGTGCTAATTTATTGTGCAATAAATGTGATGCCATATGTATATTTATTAATATATGCATTTTTTACATTTCTTCCAGGTTTTGATTGACTTTTTTTTTTTTTTTTAAATAAACTGTGCCTAGCAGAAGCTTTTTTTTCACTGTACTTCAGCTTGCAGAAAATAAAAAGACACAGATCCAGCTTGATATGAAGGAGGAAGTGAGCAGACAGTTTTCGAAATGGTGGCATCGAAAGGCTAGAGAGTCCCTCGGAGTCTGTAATGCCTTAGTATACACAAAAGAAAACAAGTCAGGTCCTTGCTCATGCAACATCTTGTTCTACTGTCCTCTGAGTCAGGCAATCAGTGAGCTACAAAGTATGTGTAATGATTTGAGTCTGCTTCCATGCTACAAGGTGATCCTTTTAGTAGGACTGCACTAGACTGGTTAACCTCTTTGATGTGAGCGATTTCCCCTGAGGAAAAGATAAAAACAAAAAACAAAAACAGAAAACAGAGGCATGATCACTGCAAACCTGTTCATCAGCAACCACTCAGTGTTGCCACATCACTGTCAAATAACTAGGGGCACCAACTGGAGTCTGTCAAATCTTAAACCACCGAAGCCCTTACGCTGAAACACCTGCACCGCCAGCCAGCCAGGTTGTTTCACAGAATAAACCAGCAAATTTAAAGGCCATTTTTGAATGAAATTGGTTTTGGCTGATGATAAACTAATGCTGAGGGTTTTGCTGTCAGTCATACCCAGAATTTGAAGAAGTAAGAGTTCCTTGTGCTACAAAGATGAATGTGCAAACTGCAGTAACTTTGTCACAGAAGACAGAAAGCTACTTTAAAGTTAAGGTAAGAAAGTAAGAGGCAGATTGCATGTAGGTGGGAAAGCAGCTTATTCATGAATGCCTCTATTGGTTTGCTGAGACTTTATTTACTAATTATAAGGAACATTGTTTAAGTATACCATATGTGACTGCATAACATTGCTTTGTAGGTGTTTGGATTTCCACAATTTTATTTTCCTCATCATTCCTCCTTTGGCAAGGATGCAGTTTCAGTTTTACAGTATGCTCTTTTAACAAGGTATAATGACTGGCCCACAAAAGCTAGGTGTACAGCGTGAAGAGGATGGCGTTGGGTATGTTGGCATGGTATACTTCAGGCAGATTTGAGCTTTAGCTGAGCCAGACAAAAACCATGAAGCCACATAACAGGAATTAGTTCTCCTAAAACCGCATAAAAGAATCAGCTCTCCTAGGGCCATCCTTCTGTGGCTCTGATCCAGCAGAGGCAGAGCTGGCATAGCAAGCTTACATCACTCCTCAAAATACCACTGGAATATCCTGGTAAGATAACACAAATAGATCATAACATTAAATAAAAGATGGATCTAACTCTCCAGTTAGATACCTAATACTTACATTTATTGTATTAATTTTAACTGCACAACTCAGAAAAGTGAAACTTATTTCAAGGAGATTACAGTAAGAAATACTGTAGATATGGGGAGATGTTACATTTTCTGCAGTAAATGGTAAACTAACTTATTCTGCCATATCAATGAGTTAAGCCATCTGCTGTATTATAACTCAGTAGAATTCCACAATTTAGTATCTATTGTCATTATTAATCAAATTTATGCTCCCAGGAATCTGCAAGCTTGTTTCGAGCATTGGCTCAGGTGAAATGTAAAAGAGTAGGCCTTCACAAAATTAAGAGTAAATATTTTGTGCTATGAAATATGAGGTGAAAAAATTGGGATGAATATTTCCTCTACCATACAATTTTAAAGGGAACTCATGATCTGCAGTGTTGGGTTAGACTGCTCATCCATCAGGTTCACTGTATCACCTGACAGTGCTAATACTCGCTTCTTTTGAAGACAGAAAGTGTTCTTGCCATGCTGTCTTCCCTGTATTTAGCTTTAACGCTGTCAATTTTTACCTACATTAAATTCACAAAATTCAAAAAAGTCTCAACAGTTGTGTGGCACTGGAATACAATTTCAAAGAGCATGTCCAAAATTCAGTGTTTTATTAGGCAATTCATGATTGTCAGCCTTGGACATAATCTCAGAAAATATTTAGCATATGCTTACCTTTGCCTTTCATTAAGGTTTTATGCTTAATTTTAGAGGTCTATAGGCCTGGCTACTGTCTGTAAATATGTATGAGTTCCCTTTAACACTGACCTGCATAAATCAGTTAAAGCAATCAAACCAGGTAATCTCTACTAGCTAGTAAAAATATTTGCTCAATACTGCAAAGCTGCACCAGCTTTTATTGTGGGATAAAATCTGTGAAAATATTGTTCTTATTCTTATTCACAGTTGATTATTTGGGTTATTTCCTGGAATTTTTAGATGATCCATAACAAAATTCTAGCATTTCAGGAATTAATTGTGATACCACATAAACTGGGAAGATTTGACCTAAAAGCAGCACAAAACCTAGCTGTTGGTTGATCTGAATTGTATAACCTTATTCTACATATTATTTGAATTTTCTCCTATAGGTACTGACAGCTGTCATGATTATTTTTTTTATGTATTGTATACCACTTGCTTCCTGAATATTGCTGTTCTCTGAATACTTTTTCTCTTAAGCCCTACATTGGTAGAAAATTCTTGGCAGGGTCCTCTCCTTCACCTCCCTTCCCTGCCACAGAGAATATTACACTTCTACATATGAAGTCTCCATCTGAACAACAACAACATGTGTTCTTTTTCCAGGTATTAATAGTTTTAATTTATCTTATAGTTGGGAAAGTGATAGCTTAGAAGATACACTGTCCTTAAGAGATCTTCCATGTTTACTCTGAATCGTACTTAGTTCTGTGATTGGGAAAATAAGCTTTTAATACACAGAATTCATGGCAGCCCCAAATAGAGAATTATCCCACCTTTTTCTTCAGATCTGCAGGGATTTTTTATTTTTCAGTTTACAGAATGTTTATTTCAAATTCTGTTCCAGAGTATACTTTTGATTTAGCATTTTGTATGTTAGGATTTCAGAATTACCACTTCTAGGAGATTTCCAGATTTACTCGATTTACAGGCTGAAGTAAAGAACACCCTTTGTGGGTCATAATTTAAAAGCTGAGCCTGACTATTTCTTTCAGATACAATGTTAATAGCATTTCCACAAGTCAAATTTTGATTTGGGAAAATACATCTAATAATCCACTTTTTAGAAGTGTAGCATATGAATTATCGCACATAGGAAAATATTTCCTGTGCTATTGAGGTCAAAGAACAATTGAAAAAGAAGTCAGAATTAGTAGTAGATATTTTTCTGAAGAATAGAAAGGAGATCCTTAATATTTTTAAATATATTCTTACCATTAATATTTAGAAGTATATAGCCAAATTCTGAACAGAATTTTTGACTGTACTGGTGCACTTTGGACATATGAATTGAAACTATTTAACAATTTTACTAATAATACACTAGCTAAAATGAGATCCACATATCCTGACAAGGGAGTCAGAGACTGAGGAGGCAGTTTAACAAGTACATCTAAGAACACTAAATCAATTGGCTTCGGTGTTCAGTCCCTGCTTTAGTGTATAAATTGTTTAACATAGAATTGTCCTTCTATCTGTACTTTCAGAGAATTTAGGAGGGAAATTACAAAATCATGTGCAGAAGTATGAGCTGCTAAATACAAATGTGCTGACTGACCTATTTATGCATCATGACACTAACACCTCAAATTAGCTGGCAAACAATTCAGCAACAACCTCTGTGGCTTATAAGAAATCAATATGCAATTTATATACAGGCTAGGGCTGAAATGTATGGCATGAGAAGATCAAATCTTTTCTCTTTAGAAGATTCTCTTCCTTTCTGCTAAGCAACCTCGATGGCTTCTTTTTCACGCTTCTTTATTGCCAGTACAGGTGCTACTCCCCAAGACCAGCATTGGTAGAACTAGAAGTGAGAACTTGGTGCATCTGACCAGGAAAGAGAGAAACGCTGTGAACCCTGCTGTGAGCAAAATAAGATGCAGGGAGAGAATCGAATCTCTTGCTCTCACTATCCTATCCCTATCCATGACACACCTGCAGCCAGCTGGCAGCTCAGCCAGCATCAGCAGGAGAAGATCCCAAGTGACATTGCAGAGTGTCGCATACAGAGCCAGTACAGAAAGAGCCCTTGAGAGAGGCACACCTGGATAGGCACAGGAGCAGAAACAGTAAGTCCCTGTCTAAGGTTAGGCAGCTTTTGCTCCTTGAACACAGAGGAACTGCTTTAACCCCATGCAGCAGGTCATGAGTCTGCTTTGATTTCCACAGCAGCACGGGACATTGCTCTCAGCCACACATGCAGGTGTATTTCTCTTTCAGACATGTGAGGGGGGGGAGCAGGTTAGCATTTACTGAATTTGGGGCTCAAGCTGTCAGCACAGCTGCAGTGCTAAGTGGTTGCATGTGGAGGAAAATCCTTCTGCTTATTGCAGGGATTTGCAGTCCCCTGTTCATTTCTCATTATGGCCATACTGTTTCCTGGAGCAGTCTATAGACAGGAATGCAGCAGCTGAGTGACTCTGTTCCTATTTAAGCTCATTCCAAATTGGCTGACACTTCCAGTTTCTTTCTCATTTTGCACTGGTCTTTACATTTATTGATGAGCAGCTCTCTCTTGTGATTAAACTACAAACTCTTCCCAGATAGGGTGTATCTGAAGTGTGGGGTACACATGAGGTTTTTCAAGGAAACAATGCACTAAACAAATATTAGTAGCAATCTTGTCCTAGGCCTGGCCCCTCAGGTTTTTATACTTCTCAGCAGTTCTTCTTCCTACAAGTAGCTTAAGGCTCAGGTAAGTGTTTGTCAGCTGGAAAATGGCAGACACCGGCATAACAACTGAGCAGTACACACCGGCCCCTCACTTAGAAGGACATGGCTGTGCAAGTGCTACTCTAGCTCTTCTCTTCCAGCACAATAGCTTTGCTTCTGTCACTGCAGAGTAGGACAGGAAGGCCAGTCTTCACTGGCATGTCTTACAGATGCTCTTCCTGATTTCCCTCATTAGCCTGGGCATCATTCCTAAAAACCCCATAACCAGATTTTTTCCTTAAGTCCAAACTAAAAATTTCAATTAATTCATCAGTTCTTTTTAGTTAAAAATCAACAAGCCCTCCTCCTCCTGAAATGGAAAAAGCCTTAATTTCTATAAATACTTATTATTTTTATTATTGTTTTGCACTTGTCAAATAAGAAGCCTTGTGATTTTTTTTTTTTATTTTTTTTTTCTGACTAGCTATTTTTTTATTTAAATTTTAGGAATGACCTGAAGTAAGTTCAAAAGTCTAATTAGGATTTCTTGCATGACATTACGCTGAACATGAAGTCCCAAATGTGATACTGCATTGAAGCTTATTCACAATATCTTCAAGAAAAAATCTAGCCATCAGCAGTATTTCAGTGCTAGATGGACTTCTGGTCTGGCACAATAGAGCCTTGTGTAAGTAAGTTTTACCTGTGCATTTACAAAAATATCCTTGATTAAATTGATATATTATCTGCCTTGTTTCTCAATATAGGGACGGATTTTAACATTACAAGAGCTTATACTGGTTTAATCTGGAAAATTTATCCCTCACTGATAAGAACTGAGGAAGCTATTATTATAAGTTTTAATTTCCATCTTTAGACCATAATTTGCTATGTCATGTTAAGTGACATTGGACTGAGCCTCTGAAAATGTGCTGTTTTCAATGGCCTTCACATTTCACATCTCATGCATGAAATGGTCTAATGATTTTTCCCTATGTGAATTCTTCAAAAGAATTTCAGGTTTTTAATGACATAGAAACATCTGATTTCCCTCTCTACTACTGTAGCAGCCAATTTGATTCTCAGGCTCCCTGACTTCTTTAGCTTCTGTACTCACTTCCTTAGGGAGCTGCAGGTGACTAGACCTTAATTATTCCCAAAGAAAAACCTCAGTGGCTGAGCTGGCCAGAGGGAGCACGGAGCACGCTGTCACTGCTCCCATGCCTTGGAGTCAGAGCTGTGACATTTGTGGTTGGCCGTGTTACTCCTAGGCAATGCACTTATCTAATGGCATCATTCCAGCAGTGCTGAAGCATACGGGCTCTGTACTTCCACGCAATTCCCTGGAGTGTGAATAAATGAGGCAAACCAAGGATGGCTGTGCTTACTACGAAGTGTTAGGTAATAAATATTATGTATAGCAAATGCCATTGTGCTATCGCTTCATCTATACTGTATGTGAATCAGACCTGTTTCTAACACTATTAATATTGTCTATTGTGTACTGCCAAGGGCATTAGCAATTTTGCACAATGAAATCTACAGAGCAAGCTAAATAGCCGATGTTTTTAAGTTGAGCATTTAGGGCTTTCATCAAGTCCACTAGCTTATTCAAGTTTTCTGGAAAGAAAACTCTCCATTGTTGAAATGCAGAGCTGAGCCTAGGGTTTTTCCATTTATATAACTCCACTTTTATATTTTCCCCATCAGACTAGAACAATGACTCTCTGTATTAGGTTATTTACACTTAATTCAAGGAGTACAAAGGTATTGTCTTTACAAAGTTTCTAAACTTTCTATTTTAACAAATGCTTCATGTAGCAAGTATAACCCACTTTCAGGTACCACTGATCAGGAGCCTCTTACAGCCTCTGTCTTAAAAAAATCAGGTTGTGAGTTATGAGGTCAACTTCTCAGGTTCAGTCCCCAGATACAAGCAAGGTTTCTGAGTTTTTTTAAGCACTTCAAATGGAAAAAGCTGAGGTCTAATTTAGTTCAATACAAACCACTTTGATAAAAGTGAGAAAAAAAAAAACCTAATTAGTCTAAATTTTCTAAACCATCAGAGCAGAAGAGAAACTGTAATTTTCATCTAACTAAATCATTCAGAAATGACAGCATTTATCCAGGTTGTAGAAGACCTGTTTCACACCTATTTTCTGTATTAATCAGAAGAACAGATCTATACCACAGTCCCTCACTTCACAGTTGAACATGTTAATCAGTACACTGTGGGATATTCTGAGAAAGATTTCCCTCGCACCCTGCTGTACCAGGGTAGATAATTACGTACTATAAACTCATCATAACTGGGAATAAGAATAGAAGAACAAGGATGCCTGGTGGCAAGGGTTCCTGGGGCAGTGGGTGATGTGAAGTCAGCTGTCTTGGAGAAGAGATTTGCACCTGAGCATCCTGACAGAGTGGATTAATTTGCAAGTCTCAGAGCTGCCAGTCTAATGGAGGATGTAGATCTAGCAGTGACATGTTTTATTTTCATACCTGACACGACTTGACAGACTCCACCCGGATTCACAGGTAGTAGTTTGAGGGAAAGCAAAACCACAGTTTTTATTTTATAGCTTGCTCTGTGAAAAAACAACCACCCTCTTCTACTGAAGCACTAACACTTCACATTCAGAAATCCTCATTCCCATTTCTAGCTCACAGCTGGTTTATTGGGCCTGCCTTGCATCTCTGGCATCCTGCTATTCTGGTACTTCTGCCCTGAGATTAGCACGACGAAAATTGGGCACACCTGCAGAGCATAATGCTTCAGTGTTTGTGCACAGAACTGCTGGTTGATCAGTAACACTGCTCTAAGAGGGATTATCAGAGAGTCATCTTAGTGCCTCCCAGTCTGTCTTCACTTTTTCCCTGTTTATGCTGTATTCTCCTCACATCTGTCTGCAGCTTGCTATTTTTTTTCCTTATAGCCATCTGTTTACATACTCTTTGCCATAACCAACTCCTGATCTGTGGGCTATTTAAACTGTCACGAATAAAAGTTGTTGTTGATGCTTGCCAGGCACCATGACTGGGAACAAGCCTGACTCTCAGAGGTCCCAGATGTACTACCTACTCTCCACACTCTCTTTTATTAACATAGACTCTTTAGTAATATGGAACTTCCTATGGGATTGTCATGTAATTATCATGTATAATGTTATCATGTACAATGTTGGTTTTTTGATCAACCTGCTTAGACAACACACAAATCACACTGCAACATGCTATGGCAACACCACCATGCAAAATAGAGGGGTTTTTGTTTCAATCATTGGGATAGTTTCCTTTGTGACTGTTTATTTACTTTTTATTGTCCTTTACTGACTTTTCCCATTGAATCCAAATTTCTCCTGATTACAGTGGATTCAAAGCATATTACAGGAAGCCTTTGCCTATAAGAAAGGTTAAAGAATTACAGTTTTGTTTTAACATGTGAGATATTCCCACAGCCTCACAAAACTTTCTTCTTTTACTGTGTTCATTTTCTTGGTTACTAGAAAGTAAATATATACATATATATATATTTTAAAGAGTGGAGGAAATACTCTTGAGCCTCATCATACGGGAGGCAGTTTCTGAGAACTGCTTCTCCTTCCCTAGAAACTAAAAAACAAAAACCATGATCTTTGCTGAAAGCTCTCATATTTTTCATTTCAATGCACACAGCTCCACTAACCAGATCACAAAAAAAGCCACAGACGCACACACACACACACACACAGCAGCGTCACCTGCACAATTCAACAGACAATGCAGACAAACTTGAGTATAATCCAAGATCTTTCTACCTCTTTTCATAACAGGTTAGTGCTCGCCCTCAGTGTTGGTGTACAGTTTTTATGGCATGGAAAAATAGGGATGTTTCTGCCCTACAAAAATAAATGCGTTGAATGCTTTAGTTTGCACTTTCACAATGTTTAAAAAGCCCAAAGAAACTGGATAAGTAAAAAGAATCCCACATATCAGGAAATCAGTGGATCTTTTGGCAGGTGGCAGAAGAATGCCCACTGCAAATTTACCAGCCTTCATTTTTACCTTTGCGAAACAGCTTCTGAAAATTATGTATTAAAAATATTAGTTCTTGTAGTCCATTATCAAAACGAAATCCCAATCAAACCCTTGCACACCATCAGCATGAATTCTTTGGTCCAGAAGAAGCTGTGCTAGACATTAAGGAAGATGGGAGGATTATTACTGCTTATTTTCCCCTGTGCCAAGTTCGAAAAAAAAAAAAAAGGACAAACTCCTTTTTAGTTTAATAAAAAGGAGACAGCATTGAAGTCTAATGTATTCAAATGGTATTTGGCTCCTTATTTTTGGAGGTACCAGAAAAGGAACAACACCAAGCAGTTTTTCACAGATTCTACAATTAAAAGAAAAAAAGAAAAAAAAAAAAAAAAAAGAGTGAATAATTTCATGCTTCCCAATGCAAAAAACATGTCTCCCAAAGGCCCATTCCTCCATGTGAGACTACTGAGGTCAGTGGGAAAGGGACTAGGGAGGAGGGGTTATAATGAAAGCACATTATAAAACTGACATTCCTAGGAAAATTCACAAACTGTGATGAATACACTTTTAATTGTCAGGTTAAGTAAGCAAAAAGGGAAAATAGGGTCAGTGAGGGGAAGGGGAGAAGGATGTCCCATCAAGTTTACTAGTCTTCATAGGCAACAAACTTACCACATTGCGTGTGAATTTCTCAAAAGATGTTCGACGATCCAGAGTGTTTTCCAACTTAAATTTAAAATAATAAATAATAAAAAAAAGAAAACAAACCAAAAAGGACAAGAAAAAGAAAAGCAAGAAAAAATGGAGCAGAAAAGAAAGATTGATGAAACAATGGACTGCAAAATAAAGTTTGTACAAATCAGGAAGCAAACACAGGTATGAAGCTATGGGAATCTGCAAAACAGGAGATGGGCAAAGCAGATATAGTATTCAACAAAAAAAAATTTCATGGGGATTGAACTGGTTTTATTTAAAGAAAAACTGAAAATAAAAAGAAATAACGAAGTGCACATCTTGTGTTAATGAACTGACATTCACAAACTTAAGGACTTCACACGGACAGTTGTAGCTTTCTGGTATTTTCAACATCTCTCTATATTGGATCTTCAGAAATCAATGTTTGAACAAAAAACAAAATCACACAGTACTTTCATATAATTTTAGGTTGTCATTATAAACAGTAGAATGCTATGGTGTTAGTAACTACCTTGTTCCAGCAATGATCAGGGCCCTGATTTTGCAAGGCACAGGGCTCCCAGCTGGTTCTAGCAGATTACTATTTAGAGCCCACTAATAAAAGTTTTATCATGATAGAAATCTGCATTGCATGAGCTGTTCCACATACTCTGGGCTGTGTCTATCCAGAACCCAGAACTCATTCCATGATCTGGACTTTTTAAATCAAATATTACATACCAAGACATGAGCTTCTGTTTTCTGAAGTGTGACATGATCAGTCTTTTAAGTTAGATTCCTATGCTACTCAAAACTATTCACGTAATAATAAGGAAAGAAAGAGAACTAGGAAGCCCCTGTATTTATAGTTGAAATTAGAAGTTATTTATATGAATAAGATTGTTTCTAAACACATTCTGTTTATAGGTGGAATAAAGAGAACAACAATTATTACATAAGCAAACTTGCAAACATGATAGACTATTCTGGGATTTTATTTTATTTTTTTAATGTATTTGTAAAGCACTTTGCAACTTAAGGTGCTTCATAACAGAGAAAACAGTACAATATGGGATGTAAAAATAAAAATAAGTTTTGCTAGATTAACTTATTGAAACATGCCCACATGCAGGATATATACACATATATGTATATCGAGCTCCTGTGTGTATGTGACCCTCCAAACACGCCAAGCTGGTCACCTACCAGATATCCAGTTGCACTGGCACAGGGGAGAGAAGACTGAGTATTGTTGCAAACATAACCACTGCTTTGCACAGTGGCAAGACAAAGGCAAGATGGACCAATACCTTTTTCTTGGCCTGTAGCAGCTCCTGGTAGGCACTGGATCGTATAAAACGAGGATAAGAATCACTTTTCATCAGTTTGTAAATGTGCTCCTGAAAGGTAAAGAAGGAGCTGTTACTCCCATAAAAGAAGATGTAAGTAAAATAGGAGACAGTCATGTATGCTTCAGTTGTGGAATGTATACCAACTAGCATTATTTTGAATGGGAAGTCTTATAGGATAGCAGGTTACATTAGAAAGGATATCCTCCTACTACTTTTGAAAACATCCTCTGAACAGATGTTTAGTTTGCTTTTCAGCTGACAATATAGTAAGGAAAATACATACTCAAATTGAAAACCAGTACCAGGCTAATTCAATTTCCAAGTACTTATTCTTCAGAGGCATATGAAAATTTGAAAACCCTTATCCAGAAAACAAATGACACGGGCAGTTTATATTGGTTTTTTTTTTGAGCATTCTGATTTCTGTGAAATATGAAAAGTGAACAGTCTATGATGTAGGACACTATAATCCTAGATCTAACTATAATGTTAAGAGAGAGATTTGTAGTAAAAGCTATAAAAATAAGAAACACTACCCAAGGTATTTCTAAACAATCCACTGAATTGTGTTAGCTATATTTGGTTTATTTTTTACTTAAACCCTACTTTTTACTGTAGGAAATTTGTAGCGGCAGCCAGTTTGGCACTGCATGAAATTAGAGATTGAGAAAGAAAAATCAAAAAAAAAAACAAAAAAACCAAAACCGCCAAATGACCTTGCTTGAAAATTAGGGCAAGGTTAAATTAAAGCAGTTTTTAAAATTTTGTAGTATTAGAAACTCTAGAAATGATTCTAAGTGCCTTTCATTGTATTTCTTGCACTAAGGAGAGAAATGCTGGTATATATTCAGAACTTAGGTTGATTCATTTGGGGAGTTTTTTTTCCACTCCGTTTCTACAAAAGCAGCCAATACAGCCACAGAGAGTAAAAAGAACTCTGTTTCTGTGCTACGTATTGGTGGTAATGGGAATTAGAATGCTATTTCTATACAAAAATCAACAAAAATCTATACAAAAATCCTGTGAAAGCAAGAATAAATTAGGCTGTATTGCTAATGTACACAAGCTGAGAATTGAGGCTGGAAGTTATTTAGCACTATCAGTCTATTTTTACTTATGTATCACTTCCATGGAGTTCCATGACGCCATCCTTCAAGTCCAGAAATGCTTTTCAAAACATTTTTATCCACAGTTAAATGACTTGCTGACTGCCAGAATGACTTATAAATGGTCTCTTCCCAACTGGCGGACCCTTTATAAGGAGTCAGTTGCAGAGGCAGAGCCCTACCTCTGACAAACCCCTGTCACTTCAGGAGGAGCATTCAGTAAACAAGGTCCTAAAGCTTCAAGTCAGAACACCACAGATACAGTCTGCCCCCTTTCCCAGAGAAATGGAAGCTTCCAGGTTCAAGTTGTATGCTGAACTGGATCAAATAGGCAGAAGTCTGAGAGGAGGAAAAGTCCTGCTTCCATAAGGGCTGCATATTCCATGTCTTTCATAAATGAAGTGAAAAAAAAAAAAACCCAAACAAAAAAAATACCCCAAAAAACAACCCAGAGAGATCTGGAAGTAAAATGGTGTTGAAATTTTACACCTATTAAAAAAAACATAAATTGGATACTGACAAGGAATTCAACTGCCGTTTACTGGCTCAACTGCGAAGACATATTTTTTAAAAACCTTTAATCTTGCTAGATTGTTTGTTTGTGTAACTCAAGTCTTTGCTATATGCTGCATTCCTAACTCTCAAGGGGGTCAGCAAATGCAAGCAAAACCTATATGTTTGGCTTAAGGCAGAGTACTTCAAAACATTGAGCATGACATAGCACCTAATGAAAATATTATTGTTGCATTATAGGTTATTATTCTTATAATAGCAAAATGAAAAGGTGGTAGAACTAATCCCCCTCCTATTTAGGGCAGACACACTTTGCCAAAAACTAGGAAGTCCCAATTCAATTCCCTTTTCTCCTTGGTGGGACTTGCAGCACCATCTCCTGACTCCCAAGATGATGACCTAATAATCAAGCTGTAGGAAATTCTGCAGGGATATGATCACAATCTCTCCTTTTGACACCATTTTACTTTGCATTAATAATTAAATTTTCATCACTGGGCTGCTGATGAAAAAGGGAGGATGGTACTGGTTCTATTGCTTTTACTGTGAATCCAATTATTTTCTCTTGCTTTTCTCAGAAGTCTGCAAAGATGAAATATTAAATTGTAAGTTACATGAAGTGTCACATTTAGTGCAGAAGTAATTGGTTTTTCTTCTGACGAAAACGCAGAGTTCTGTTTTACCATTCTGATTGTCTAACTTTTAATTCGAACTCAAAAATATAAGTACTTTCACAAATACAGCTCTGGTTAAGAGTATCTTTTGACTATAGAATTCAAATTGTGACTAAATCAGACCCCCAAAAGACAAATCAGACATTTACAGACTGTTCTTTACTGCTGTAATAATGATCACTGAAGAAAAGATCTTTAGGATCTTTGCCCCATGTTTTGTAGAGAGTGGTTTATTAAAGTATAGGATATACATCCATGAAATATGATACTTCTGCACAAGCTGTTACAAAATGCTATTTCTCACATGGGTCATATTCTTTTCATGGCAGGAACCTATGAATCCTACAAATGATAACAACACTTTTCGACATGCATTGCAAAAATTGATTTTGAGTCTGTATCAAGATAAGTCTGTCAAAGGGAGATCTTGGAACTAAAAAATGTGCGTGTGTGTGAAACTTTTAATGTAACTGAATAAGAAAATTAAAAAAACAGGAACATGAAAATACCATTTTCACTGCACTAGATGCTGTGCTTTATTTGAACTCACTTGATGACTCCATACCAGGTGCAGAAGTTTCATGAAGAGCTTTAATAATTCATAGGCCTCATGAAAGAAAGAATATTACTCATTTGCATTGCCAAAATGGCATTTTAAGAAACAGCATTACCATTTAATTCCCAACTATATCTTATTCTTTTGTAAATATAATTCACTACACAATATTCTATTTCAAATGTCCCCAAACAGGAATGCAAACTGACCTGAGCATCTTCAAATGTGTATCTTCCGGGGTCCTTTACATTCTGCGTGGTTTTGTCATAACTTTTTGAATCTAGATTGATAGCACTGGGTGCACCTGGAGCAAGAAATTCTTGCCAAATTTCTTGGACGCGAGTCGGAACTTCACGGATAGGCCTCTTCTTCAGGTCTTCTACTGCTAACCAGAACCTGTGGCACAATACATCATCTTGACTTCCAATTCAGTAAATCATTAATGAAGAGTTCTAACTTTTCATTGCCCTTAAGAAAAAAATAAGTAATGAACTGAAGTTTTAATCTAAACCATGCTAAATTAAGAAAAATCTGTGATTTTAAGTGGGGATCAGCATTCTGATATACTGTTTTAGGCAATCCATCCATGTTGAGAAGCAAATTATTACATGCCTCTTCATGAGACGAGTGGAAAATACGTCATTATTTATGTGTGTGTAACTTGCTTATGGGAAGGTTTTCATTCAACTGGAAGAATTAAATTGAGGTTTCATTTCACCTGAACCACAGGGCTTATATTGCCTATAAATCTACTGCTTTTTTACATTCTTTCAAAAACTAATGAGAACTTATATGCTTGCTATCTACATGAATCTCTCGGAGCCCAGCTAAACTGTAAACCATGTAATTTTGTTACTATTACTCCACAAATCATTTAGAAACTGGCAAAGTATTTGTTTTGCTCACTATAATTTCATTTCTTTCTTCAGTATTGTATTCCTATGCATATTTTTACTGAAATGGTGAATGAAAGTACTCATTCTCTCTTCTGCTTCTGAGCAAGCCACATTCTGGGCAGCTACATACAGGGAGGGCCAGTTTGTTGTATCCTTTGCACTCAGTCTGCAGCAGTATCACTAAAAAGGTCTTGAGCATTTTGAGAACACATCTGACTAGCTGTAAGTTTGATAATTACTTTTCATTTGCTATTATGATTGTTTTATCATTATTTCGTCTATGGGTGTTCAGACTAGCTCACTGCATAAAACAATTCTAAATTCAACTAGGACCCAATGATTAGACAATGCCTGCCTTGCTTTGTGACATCTTAGCTTAGTTAAACAAAAATGGGACAGGGTGAAGGAACAGTGGAACTGTACTCAGACCCCCCAAGAAAGGAAAATGATACCATCCTCAATCCAAATTCAAATATAGTTATTGCAACAACTCTTAAAAGAGGATAGTGAAGCATAGCAAAGGAAACCTTACAGCATTCCTCCTGTAAGACATCCTTTACTTGTGATGACTGAAGAAAGCAATTAGTCCTTCATAGTCCTATTTTGAAACCCCTTTGTAGCACAGATGGAAGGAGCCCATGCTCACTGCTCACAAGTCATTATGGCTTCACTCTACTGAGATGACTTTCAGGTATCTCTACACTCTTCAATTTCCATGGTACCTAATCACAATCTTTCTATCTATTGATCCCTTAAGATTCTCCAAGAGACAGAGAAGTAATATTGTTCCAGTTTTGCTTATGTGTTAATAATGTAATAATGCATAATGGCTTCTCAAGGTCACAAAGGGAGTCTATGCCAACAGAACTTCAGTTTCAAAAATTCTAGGTAGCATCACTTATCCCTGCAAACTGCAATGTGAATTGAACATAGATCGGCACAGAGCCTGAGGATGTATCATGAGAATCTGATGGCAATGCAGTAAGCATAGAAGCCTCATAACTCAACTTTAAAAACCGCACAGCTCACAAACTCTAATTCAGTTCACTCTGTCAAATTTAAGCAACCTACTTTGGTTTCCTTAAGCTGTTTTCGATATTTGCATTTAAAAGTGTGTATCCTGCAGTGCTTACCCCTTCAAATGCATCTTCTGGGACTGACTGATTATGCATATGTGTCAAAGTCAGGTAAGGAATAGAAAAATGAAAGGGAAAGATGTTCTTTGTAAAAACAGGGTCTAGCTGAAAGCTGCCACGTTCTAGTTTGTTCCATTATATCACTGCCAATACTTCTGGCAGTCACCACAAACATGCCTTAGGATGCTGTTTTCTTTTGCAAGTAACCTGTTTCCATATAGCAGGTTATACTCAATTAGGGGGAAATAGATGGAAGATAAATTTAAACTTATTTGAGGTCACATTCAGTTTCCAGCATAGAATAGGCAGGTTGTATAGACAGATCCTTAGAGGCTGAACACCTTCTCTTCGATGGAATGCTTTTATTTTACCCTTCTAACATTAGCATTCAAAATCCCTATTGAAACTGTGAGGTTCTAAATATAGTAACCCTCTGTAAAAGTGGGAAGAAAATGCTGATTTTTATGGTATCTTATGTCTAGGGTGCTTTACAGCTAACACACTTCTTAACATTTTAATCTACTTACTAATCTTTCAAGAAAAAAATGCCTGCCCTCCTCCCACAGAGTTAAAGTCAAACATGCAAAATTAGGAAATTCCAGAAATAAGGCTGCCACTTCTTGCATCTTCAAAAATAACTTTTCTGAATATCCCATGGTAACCAATAGCACAGATGAAGCTGAAATGGAATCAGTGAGACCTCTCTAGAAGCTGCTCAATACCATTTTAACAGACATGAGTAGCTTGATCTAAACCTTACTGTTGTCTTCTGTCCCAGCTGCCACACACTGGGTCACACACCAGACGTGTAGCTGAGTGACAGTGTATAACATATGACAGTTGTACATCCAGCCACATGACATGGTAAGACTCATGTTGCAAGACATCTAGGGATTATGTCCTCCAGCTGGATTACTTTCAAAGTGATGCTGGCATTGCCAGATATACAGCACAGCTGCAACACAGGTTCTGTCCCATTAACTGACCTAAATGTCAGATGTTGCCATCAGCAGATCCCAGATCAAGCTAATCAGTTGTCCTGGGTTCAGCAGTAGCAGTCATTTTTCTCCTTCTTGGTAGCTGGTGCAGTGCTGTGGTTTTGACTTTCGGC
>JAOEHY010028606.1:89731-128362 GCA_025447955.1 Psilopsiagon aurifrons | reverse complement strand
CGGCGCCCCGCCCCGCTCCCGCCGCGGCCCGGGGACGGCGCCGCTCCTCCCGCTCAGCTCCGCTCCGCTCCTCCCCTCCCTGCGGCGCCGGGCTCCGGCCCGACCCGGGCGCCGCTGCTCTGGGACCTGGCGCCCCGCATCACGGTGCGGGCTGTCAGCCCGGTGGCTGTCACACATCACCGCACAAGGACGGCCTTCACCCAGCTGTGCCCCGTTCAGGCGCCCCGCTCTGCTGCCAGCGGCCCTGGCCTTTGTGTCCAAAACTTGCCCTCTCTCCCTCCATCTTTGCAGCCTCTTTAACCACAGAGTTCTTCTCAACAGCCAACAGGCCTTTCCCAACCACAGCCTCCATGGTCCCCCATGGGCGGCCGTCTCTCCTGCCCAGCAGCTCCCCACTCCTGTCAGCCAGGCCCATCACCGTCCCTCAGGGTCTCACCGAGCCACACGAGCACTCATCCTGCCATCCCCTTCTCTAGGCAGAGATGGTGCTAAGCTCACCATGAGTGCAAGACGCACCTCCCAGTTACCAATAACCTCACTCAAGGGTTGTGTGGAGTTTCTTAATGAAGATCAAAAAAAACCATCAAAATGAATCCACATTACCTCAAAAGCAAACAGACCACGTACTTAACACTGCTTTGAGCACACACTTCTCTCCAGAACACAGGTCCTCACCTCAGTGCCCGGCCCCTGCAGCCATTTATGCTGATGACAAACTGGTGCTTTCCCTCTCCTCTCTGGCAGCACAGAGCACACATGCTGCAAAACAGCACGAAGAGAAGCTGCAGCTGCCTTCAAGTAAATCCACGTCAGCTTTTTTTCACTTCTGCTTTTTCTTTTCCCAGGTGTAATGCTATTAAAGAGTAAACATGGGTTTTACCTCCAAATATGTGTTCTGGTAATTAAGCATGATAATCAGGTTTTGGTGCTCACCTTCTCATTTTAAAGTGCAAAGGAAAAGGCAGCACAGCTCACCAAAGACAGAGATGTTACAGTAGGGTGGCTAACTGCAGTTTAACAGGTCACAAGTTTCGGGCAGCAAGGGCCATCTCTCAACTGCGGGTGCTTACAGCTCTTGATGGTCCAGGGACAACAATTCCTGCAAACTTGACGTAAAATAGCATGCACAACAGATGAGCAAGACAGGCAATTGCAGCCACCTGGTCATGTCAGCACTGCAAAATGCCCATTCCAGTTCTTATCATGAACAAAATCTGTTAGCTGTGGCTCAAAATGGATCTAAAGACACCCCACAAACCACTGTCACCCGTGCAAGCCCACTGGCACTTCAAAAGAATCTTTGTCAACTCTATATTGCACCAGTGCGTTTCAAGAGATGCAGCTCATGTCATAGTCCCGGATGCCTGAAGTAGACACGCAGGTAGCTCTATGAGTTGACCTCCATTGAAGTCTACTAGCAAGATACACCCTGCTGCCTGGAAGTACATCTCGCACTCTGTTGACTGCAGGGAGTAGGCAAACTTGACCTAAATCTAACCTCAGGCCTTCTGTCCCAGTTGCTGAAGTTGAAGCCCTGCCATAGGAAACTTGTTCAAAAGAACTGGAGCTTCACCAAGGGGCTAGCAAGGGTGAAGAGATAAAGTAGCCTTTCCCTTGAAAGCTCTCCATGCTTCGCAGATGTTGAATTCTGGTTTGGTGGCGGCAGCACAGTGGTTTTGGCGCATGAGGAATAAATCTTATGGCACACTGTGAAAGGAGGATACCGATACCACAACGTGAATGCTAGCTAAAAATTGAATGGGTCAGGTCTGCCACAATTAGGTCTCAGCACAAAGGCTGTATGTATCCTGCTCATTTCACCACACCTTTTGATGGGAGCTGCTGCAGGTCACGTGCCACCACGTTTGTGGTTTTGCCTGAGCACCAGGTCCCATAAGCATTCTCCTGCCAGCAGCTTCTCCCATAAATTTTCAGCAGTACAGAAAAACCCCAGAAGCCAAAGTGTAATAAAATCCTGCTGCAGACAATGAAATTAAGATTCTAATGCAAGCGAACATGCTGACCTTTTGATGTGGCAGTAACACTAAAGTGACTTAGTCCACACTGGGACTCTTCCAAGTGAGCTAACACACAGTACATCCCCTTTCATCACCAGGCTGCCTTCTTAGGAGGGATGAGTGCAAAAGGGAGAAGATTTCTTAAGCTTCTAAAAATACACTACAACTTCTAAACAGTATTTGTGCTAGGATCTGACAAGTCCTTTTAGATTAGCCTAGTGGCTTTCTTTTTAATCTTTTATTCCCCCTCAATTATCACTTCTAGAGATGCTCCAGAGAAGGTGTGAACCCCATTGGAAAGGTGAGAATGACAAGGCCTTCCTTACAAGTTCATACAGCTAAGGTTGCTTTTCACAGTTACCCTTTTATGGATCTTTTTGAAGGACCTCAGAATCTGTCAGAATCTACCTCTGAAGCTGTGAGGGTTGATCCAGTTACCGAGTGTTCTTAATATTGCCCTTCTTCAAGAGCTTCCAAATCCATCTGGTTATTCCCAAAGAAAGGATCAGTATTCCGTTACAAACATTTGCACATAGCTCCACTGTGTTCCAGGCACAAAATAACGTAGGATACTGCCCCCTGTATTCCTACCTTGTTGCAGCAAATATTTCACTGTGGTCATTCACTTGTGCTGCTAGGCTTTGTCCTTTTGAGCCACAACCACGTTGTCAATGCTATTCTGTAACTCAGTTAAGGAAAAGGCCTGTTCCAGGACTCTTGTGTGTATGAACCCATTGCTTTTAAGAGAAGTTTTAAGCTTATTTATTGCAGAATGGCTCCAGCTACGTACCCTAAGCAGAGTGACATTAAAGATTTGTACCCCTCCTAAAGGAAAATCCTTTAGCAGGGAGTTGCACCGTTCCCAAACTGTAATGGTTTTGAACTTTGAACTTGAAAACTCAAGGTTTCAAAACCCTGTTGTCTATTAGAACCTATAATGGTCTATTACTTTCCTGCTGTTCCATTTCAGAGACTTTTTCAAGACATAGTCTACTTTAACATGCATTAAGGAAAATTTTTAAGACCTGACAAGATTGACTTATTTTGTGGTGGTGTTTGTTTTTATTTTTCTCTGATTTAGTGGGGACAGACTCCATATTATAGTTATTAAGAATCTGATAGTTAAAATACAACAGAGTAAACCTGTTGATCATAAGCATGTGAACATGTCTTTCTAAGCTCAATAACAGCAACAGAGAGCATAGGCAATGACCAGCTGTTGATGAGAAGCCTGTATGACAATCAGATCGGGTTAAGACAATCAGTATTAAGAGCTATTTTATAGCAAAGGAAGAAAACTCAAGTAGAGATAAGAAGTTAATTTCCAGAGCCAGACCTACAACAGTGTAGCATGATACAAGGATTTCCTCTTTGACATGAATTTTTCAAGGCATGCTTTTGAAGGGGAGAGGAAAAGCAAAAAGAGTGAGAGTTACCAACCTTTTACACCCATATTCAGAAGTAGATGCCATCACTTCCCAGCAAGCCAACCAATTGCATCCTTCTGGATCTTGCTGGTAGCCTTGCTCTTTCTTCTTTCCTAGCAGCAAGAAGTTTGGAATAAACATTTCTCATCCTGAAAGTCCTTTTACGCAGAAGATGTTTTATCCATGTCTTGTCAGAGACCTGTATCCTTGCTTGTACATTTAAACACTCACTTTCAACACCCCAAAGTGCAACACCTTTAAAGTACAATCCTTATGATTGATTCACTGAACAAAGCCCAGTAAGGACAGTATCTCTGCAGTAGGAAGCAGCACCTGTAACTAATATCCAAGCACTGATCTATCTCCACCTACTCCTGTGTTGTAGCTCCCACCTGCAGCTCAAAGAAATAACAATATGCACCTCCCTCATGCTTTCCAGCACTGCTTCTCCACTGGGCTGTAAAATGTGACACCTTTTGGACCAGGAGATACGCATAGGTAGGGGAAAAGAAGGACTCTCAGGTCACAAGAAAGAGCCATGAAGGACAATAATACAGTAGTCTTTTCGACCAAAACAGATTACCTTATCCTTACCATGACCTCCCAGGGTAGGCAGCACAGTAGGAAACACTCCCTCCCCCTGCTCCCAGAACAAACAAGCAACTGCAGAGAAAAACCCTCTTCTCCCTGTCTCAGCCCCTGGCCTATGAGTGCATGTGACTCTTCACTCAGGTGACTCACATCAGCTCATCAAACCTACAGCTGCTGGGCCCAGGGCTCAGAACGTTTTGTGAGGTGAAAAGCACTTTCCGCTGATGCTCCAGCTTCCAGGAACTGTCGCAAAAACCTTTTCAACGCTCCTTTAATGCAACCTCTTCAACACCTTTCCAACACCTGTGAACTAAGGCTTACAATTCTCCATAGACCACATCTTCTGTATGTTTAAAGCACATTATGGATCTCTCCAAAGGAAAAGGTCATATGCAAGAGATAACAGCCCATCCCCAAATGCCCAACACTAGTAAAGATGTGTGTCCTAATACAGTTGTTTGGTGGTTTGTCACCAGCAAAATCTTCTCTCTCCTCCCCATGTATTAAATATAAAATCGGTCTCCTATCCTCAGTCTCACACCACTGACAAAGAGCTAGAGCTGAAATTCACTGCTGGGAGTGGACAAGGGGATATGTCTGCCCATGTCAGTCCCCCCCTTTCTTAATCATGATCTTCTTTAATCACCTTGCAAAACCTGACAGCTGCTGGACTTTACCCGCAAACCCCAAAAGCCTGAGGCCTCCCTCCTCTTTGTCACCTCTTTTTCCCTCTACTGATTCTCTGCAGAGCACAATTTCAGAGAATCTGTGATTCTTTCAGCAGTTAGGCTGATTTTTAGGCATACTTATATTTCTTATTATATTACCTGACTCGGTCATCTTGCTTGAACACAATAATGTGGGCACTTCAGGAGAAAGCATAGACTTAGGGCACAGCCCATATCTGCAGACTGCAATGTGAAGTCTGCTCCTGGCCACTAGCCTAGTTTTGTTACTCTTATCTAGGTTTTCTTTTTTGGCTATTACTCTTTTTCTTTAGCTTGCCTGTGAAACTGCAATATATTTATCTGCCTTGTTAAGGTATTTGAGTGTTCTGCCTATCAGTCTCACAGCCTTTGTTAAAGTCAAGAGACTAGGTAACAGCAGTAGCTCCAGGACAGTATTTTCATGAAGAAAAACCCTGGCTAGGAAACAAATTTTGTACACATCCTGTTAAGCCTCAGTTCAGTGCCATTTATTCTAACATTGATCTATCATGACCACATTATGGGAACAATGGTGCTGCAGCAGCACCCAGCCTGTTCTTTCGATGAGTCATATCTACGTGTGTCAAAAGCCGGAATGCTGCTTGTAAGCCTCACTTAGTAATGGAGGTGACAACATCTTGTGGTTATGAACAGACACCAAAAGAAGTCAGTGAGACAAAGCAAGCAGGTACTGAACTACTTGATGAGGAAACAGAGTGCCTCCATCAGTGCTAAGTATCAGAGAGAACAGTAATTAGGATGTTAGCTTCATCAGAGATGAAAAAGGATTTATATAAACAGGAAAACTAGAATGTAAAGTGAGAACTTTCATCAGTATGGTTACATTGATATGACCCTTTACATGAACGTTTTCACTCCGGGATAAGGAAGTTTAAAAAACACTAGTTCATGATGTTTTGGAGGGTGTCCAACCTAAATTTAAAAAGCTGTGTTAAGTCTGATCTAAGCACCCCCAAGACGAACACTATCAGCACAGCTAATGTTAGCTTATCTGTATGGGTGTGATTGTACAGGCAAATGTTCTCCCGAAGAATACTGTACAGCTCTAGGCATAGACATGCTGCTTTGATAAATGTACAGGTCACACAATCTGCATTTGAAAGGGAAAGGTTGTACTCAGTGCTTGCTCTGGGAAGACGGATGCTTTGTTGCACAAATTCCTTTTCATCATTGTCAGTTAAATAGATCATTTTGTCACCCAGTTTGTTCCATGAGTGAGAATCAAATCAGGGACTACTTGCAACAGGTCAGCCCATACAAGTCCACGGGGCCCAGCAGCCTGCATCCAACGTGCTGAGAGAGAGCTGGCTGATGTCCTTGCAAGGCCACCCTCTATTATCTTTGAAAAGCCATGGAGACCAAGGAACCCTGATAACCTGAAGGGAAAAAACCCTCACATAGTTCCAGAAGAAGCCGAAAGAACAACCAGAAGGCCACTGAGCCTATTTCTTACATTTAAGTGAAAGTCCCGATATTTCAGCCTGCACTCACTGCCTTTTGTCCTTTCAGTGGGCAGCACTATAGGAAGAGTCTGGCTCTGTCTTCTTTACCACCCTCGTCAGGTGTTTACTCACCTTGACAAGACCCAAACCCCATCCCTAAGCCTTTTCTTCTCCAGCCTAAAAAATCCCAGCTCCCAGCCTCTCCCCATTATTTCAGTCTTCAATCCCATTACCATCTCCCTGGCCTCTTGCTGGATATATTGCTGTAGATATTTCTGGAAACAGTGTTCCCATGTCTCAGCAGCACAGAGCAGAGGGGAAGGATCACGTCCCTCCACCTGCTGGCAACACTCTTCCTAATGCAGCCCAGGAAGCTTTCAGTTTTCAAGGGCACCTGGGTGCAGATGGTGCATGGACAACTTGGTGTCCTCCAGGACCCCCATGGCCTTTTCCGCCAAGGCACTTTCCAGCCAGTTTGCCTGGTGCCTGGAGTTGTTTTTCCCTCTAGGTACAAGACTCCGTATTTCCTCTCGCTGAACTCCACGCAGTTCCTGTCAACCCATTTCTGCAGTCTGTCAAAGTCGTGGATGGCTGCGCAGCCCTTTGGTATATAAAGAACTCCTCTTACCTCCTGCAAGCTTGCCGATTGTGCACTCTGCCCCATGACTCAGGTCATAAAATCATATAATAGTTAGGGTTGGAAAGGACCTTAAGATCATCTAGTTCCAACCTCCCTGCCATGGGCAGGGACACCTCCTACTAAACCATGTCACCCAAGGCTCGGTCCAACCTGGCCTTGAACACCACCAGGGATGGAGCATTCACAACTTCCCTGGGCAACCCATTCCAGTGCCTCACCACCCTCACAGTAAAGAATTTCTTCCTTATATCCAATCTAAACTTCCCCTGTTTAAGTTTGAACCCACCACCCCTTGTCCTATCACTACAGTCCCTGATGAAGAGTCCATCCCCAATATCCCTCTAGGCCCCCTTCAGATACTGGAAGGCTCTATGAATTAATGAAGGTTTTTATCAGTGCAAGATCTAATATTGATAGGGTACACCAGAAGCAACTGGCCTTCAGGTAGGCTTTGTGCCACTGATCACCACCCTTTGAATACAGCAGTTCAGCCACTTCTCAATACACCTGCACACTATCTACTTACATGGTCTATAACTCATCAGTTTGGGGGATGCTATGGGGAACACTTAAAAGCCTTGCTTAAGACAAGACAAACAACATCCACTGCTCTCCCCCCAAACACTGAGCTAGTCATCTAATTGTGGAAGGCTATCTTGCGTGCTTTCGCCTGCATAAATCCATACTGGCTACTCCTCATCACCTTCTTGTTCCCCTTTGGAAATGGTTTCCAGAACTATTTGCTCCATCACCTTCCCAGAGATCAAGGTGAGGCCAACTGTCTTTTAGTTGCCCCTCTTCTTCTTGTCCTTTGCAGATAGGAAGAACATTTGCTTTCTTCTACCCCTCAGGAGTCTTGTTCATTGCTATAACCTTTAAGATAATTGAGAACAACTTCACAGTAACATCAACCAGCTCCTTCACCAGCCATCGATGTGTCCCATAGATCTGCTTATGTTCCTCACAGGTTACCAGTCCCTGCCTCCACCTCTTGTATGTTACCGTTTTGTGGTGGTGCACGGCAGGAGAATGATAGACAATGAGTATGAGTTGAAACAAGAGAAGTTCAGTGTACATCAGCAAAAACATTCTCCTTAGCCCTTGCACACTTGAAGTGGCAAAGTGTTTTTATCTGTTCACCTGGAGCACTTCTGCATGTGGATCAGGAAACACAGCAGCTGGCAGAGATGTGGAACACTACTTAAACATCACTTGCTCAGCAATGCACATTGTTTCTCTGAGATCTGTGCTACAGGAAAGCATTCTCTAGCTTGTACCTGTATAGTCAGTGCTTGTATACTCAGTGTACTCAGTATGTGGACCTACCACATCCGAACAAGGCGCTCATGCATTTGCATTCTGACGCACAATGTAAAAGAACAGACTGACAATTTTTACTAGGCCATTTTTTATTGAGAGTTAAGATCATGTTTCCCACAATGTGCAGAACACACTGTGAAAACAAAATACAGAAGATCCCTTTAGTAAATACACACTGGTTAAGCAATGCTACTTTTTGGCAAAGTGCTGTATTTTGTTGTTTTTCAGATTGTGTTATAACTATTAAAAATAAGAACCAGATATCCTTCCATATCAAAAGGACTGCTATAAATACAGAAGTGGCTCTGGAGAGAAGCTGCCATATATGCATAGACTGATGTACAGTATTAATCCTAACTGAAATGTCCCTTTTGAATCTTCAAGTTTGCTGTGTAGAAGGCACAGTTTAAAATGCAAATCTGTCTATTGACCAATACATATGAAAATACGGTTTCAGCAAGATTCGTGAATATCAGTCAGTATAAGACAGTGCAAGGCCTCCGCTTTCTACAAGAACACACGCTTTAATACAAATCAAAAAACCTTAAGAAGCCACACAGCTTGCTATTAAAACAGAAAACCAAAACAAATCTATTTGCCCAATAGCTCCAGGCACAAAACAGGGCTAGACCAACATAAATACATAAAACACATTAACAAAAAGCCATTGATGCAGTACTATCTCACACAATAATATGGTTTCTAATATTACAAATTGAGAAGCACAGCTTTGTGCAACAAAATAGTTTATATCCTGAAAGATATAGGTTTTCATCACCAGAAAGTCATCTAGTAATGTAGTATAAAAAGATCAGTATCTCCCAATTCTAGGAGCAGTCTAAAGTTGCATTTACTTGCCTACTGAGAAGAACAGCCCAAGGCTCTCACTGTAATGCCTGGGAGCCTTATACTCTCAACTCCCATCTCCCTGTCAAGAGTTAAAGGATTACTCAACTCCTTCTAACCCAGGGAGGTGGACACTCCATCTTCCTTCATTTCACTTTAAGAAAATTAAAGCTGAAGGAAAGCAGTTACTTTTATACAAAGAAAAAAAAAAATACAGGAAAGAGAAGAATTTTCCTGAGCGAGAAAGTTGGCAGTGAGAAGGCAAAAAGCTGGAGTGATAAAAGCAGACAATCTGAGGCAAGTAAGAGTATTCGTGAACAGAAGAGAGACTCGTGAAACTACAGCTATTTGCAAACCAGAGTGTTTGGAAGACAAAAGAATTGCTGTATGGACACAGGCACATACTGCTGAAAACAAAACACCCGATTTTGGAAATTTATGATGTGACCAATTCTGTTTTCTTTCACTGCGCGTGTGAATTTAATGTCTCTTAGAAATAAAATAAAGGAGACTAGTGTATCCAGGAAAGCACCTATTGCTTTTACATACTTAACTATGTCAGCATCCCCTTGCAACAATCTTAACCAGCCCCAGTGAAGCAGTGTATCTGCAGTGAAACAGAGGTTATAAGTGCTATTTCCTGTATACTAAGCATGTCCCACACAATTCCAGCCGCAGAATGTGCAACAGTACTATTACATCAAGGTCAGTCCAAGTTGTTAAGAGTTTGGCTTCAATGAAGTTGAAGCATTTGGTTGAATTTAAAATACATCATAGGTCTAGAATAATTCACATTATTGATCTAATTGTAAAGACTCCTCACATGACTCCTTATACGAGCTTCTGTATAAGGACTACTGGAAGACACTGTAGAATGTAATGTTAACACTTTAATGCCCCAGGCACTAAACACAAGTTAAAACCAGTAAGTCACATCAAGTACTGACAGAAAGGGGGATAAGCGTACTGATACTTTCCTTCTTTTTTCAGTGCAGATTTCTGCTTCCTCATTTAATCTACTTCTCAGATTGATGTATCAGGGCTCAGCATGCACACATGGCTGCTGTTAACAAAGAGTGTGTATTAAACAGGTGAACTTTGTGTTCTGGGTTTTTCAAGTGCCTGCCAACTTCCAAACCATGTTGTACAGTGTTCTTAAGAAAATTACTTGTTGTTTTAAATGGCTTTTCTTTCCTGTTGCCCATGGAATTGCTATCCAGTTCTTCTGCTCCCAACAGGCTAAGGGAATAACACCACCAATCTATCTCCATTTTTATACACCCTGTTATCTCTGTGTTTAGTTCTGCAAGACTGTTTTTCAGCATCCTCTTCTCCCTGCCAGATACTGCCCTTCATTTCCAGCCACAATTGACTTGGACTTCATTTTTAGAGAGAGAGAGACAGAGAAAGGGAGAAAAGTTGAATAAGACCTTCTTTCTAGCTTCTTTTGAGCTACTCTAAATATGAGACAATTTAACTGCAATTAGCAGCTGAGAAATAGCTATCCATCAGCCTGACTTCTTTAAAGAGCAGTCAGCTACTGATAGGATTAAAAGAAGTCAGTAGACCATCCTTTTCCTCTAAGTAGACTAGAGAGTAAATGAAATGGGATAGGGGAAATATATCTTTTAAAGACAGAAAGAATTAGAGAAAGGGAATAAGAACCCAAACTGCACCAAGTAAAACCCAGTTCAGCTCTGCGTTGTGCATCTGCACTTAACCCATAGGCCCACTTTTCCTTCCACTCCACTGTGAGGTACTACATCTGTAACACCAGTGCCATATCCTACTGCAACAATATTAGGGGGGACATTTAACCCTTTCTGACACCCATATCAAGTACCCAATACACCTACACAGACTCCACTAACACAAGTAGGTACTAGACAGTTTACATTAGATGTCCTTCTTGTAACAGTTTAGCATAGCTATCCACTGGCAGCTATAGTACATCTTTGTTAGAAAGTAATCATATATGCTGAATACAGACAGATACACAAGCTGTCAAGTTCCGGTCATTAAAGAATACACCTAACCTCAAATTTTCTAAGTCCACTTTGATTAATGTAAAATGTAACTGATTTCCATCTCAGTTAAGTGTCTTTAAAAGACCAACTAAGAACCCACCTATACATCATAGTTTATAAAACAGCACACAAACTACCCTAGTGATAGGCTTCCCAGACATTGATAATTAACATCAATGTTCAGGACTTGCTGCAGGATGTTTGGAAATTTAGGTGTCATTTCAAAAGAATGCAACTCTAGTTACAATCGTGTTTGAGAGATTGACGATCAGCTTCGGATTGACCACACTTACCTATGCATGGAAACAAGAACAACCTAAAAAACAGTTAGATCATAGATTAAAACCACAAGAGCGATCAGTAATTGAACTGACGCTGGCAAGGCTGGTGAACAAACAGTCCATTGTGCTTGATTTGCCGAGAGTGGCAATCTCTGGTGAGGTTTTGGCGACGGAGACCATTTCTGTTGAGATAATATCTTTCATTATGTTCTTTTATCCAGTGGCTAGGACGAAAGCTCTTGGTTTTTTCCAGAAAAGTTGAACGAGTAGCAAGAGCTGCGATGTAGCAGTGAACGCGCTGCCTCGTTTCATTTGGGGCTTCCAGTCTAGAAACGTAACAAGCAGGTATCAGCCATTACTGAAGAGGATTGGAAACACATGCAAACCATACAGGGCAGAATAGGGACATTAGCATCCAGCATTTCAAAGGGGCACTCTACTGGACAGAGATTTGGGCTGAGGAGAGGTCAAGCCAGGAAAGCCACACTGGTAAGCAGTGAGTAATGCTGCTAACTCACTTTTTGTGTGAAGGCACCACAATAGCCTTTGGACTTCTGGCGTCTCATACCACTGAACCCTTCCTTCCCCACCCCACCTCCCTAAGCCCAGAATGCAACATAGATCAGAAATATAAGGCAGTGTGTGTCACACTGCTCCAGCTTTAGAAGATTTAGAGCTGCTCACTAGGCAAAGTTTGGTTTGAGAAAAGTCAACCTGAACATAAGTGGTTCAGCCTGAAAACAGACGCACATCAATAAAAGCGTGTTTGGATTGCCAGCCACACAAATAAATCCAATGTTTGTGCAGATAAATGGGAAAGACAGACCAGTTGTGACACATACAGGAAATAATTCAGAAGGATTGCTCCTCAACCAACCCTTCAGATTTCACGAGCAGAAAGTCAGCAGTTTCAGCACACCCTTCCTCCATCATGCACTAGTGAAAAACCAACCAGCAGCCTATGCAAGCAGGGACTGACATACTGAGAAAGGACTTCCCTACTTGACAGAACAATCACTGGTGTTTCCTGAAACTTCCCAACAAAAGCTAAAGATAGCCTGGCAGTTTTAAAAAGCAAAGAAAATCTGAAGTCTGAGCTCCACACTGGTGTGAGACCAGTGGCACCAGAGTTGCTTGCCTTCTCTCTCCCCACACAGGACACAGTGACTAGCTGTCAACCCAACAGAGCCTAGAAAAGATGCCTACAAGACCAGGAGCTCGCTACGGCATGAGCAGGAGGCCTCTTGGGAAGTCTGCTTGTCAGCTCTAGCATGACTACTCTAGAGTTTCTTTTGGAAGAGCTTAACTTTCAATTACCATATGATGCCTCGGGTCTGCCAGGCCCATGGTACACCTTTATAGCCTTGCTCTTGAGGGGCTGCAGGTGCCTGGCAGAGAAGTGAGCTCTTCTGCTTTCCCAGCTCTTACACTGGAGCTGAATACTCTGTCAGCTCTTCTATGATTCTATGATTTCAAACACCCAAATCCACTTGCTTTTATCTCCTTAGGTAACTTGAGATTAACTGAAGCCTACAGACTCCAGAAGAGCCATGTGTGACATGCTGGTTTTCTCCTGTTCATTCACTGGATATTGTCCTAAACCTAACACTTGCAATATGAAGGAAGAAGTGAGCAAATAATATAGCACAAATCAATTCACAATGCCCTGTAAGTACTTTCTATGCAGATTACACCAGCTTAGCTGTCATCAGTGCTGGAAGTGCAACTCCAAGTGAAGCCTTTCTGGGGAGAGGTTAAAGAGCTAGGAAACCACACCAAACTTATTGGAATGAGAAAGACAGACCATTGTGACACAGGAAATCATCCTTCATTTCCTAAGCATGCCCTTGCTGCATGTTATTAGCTAGCAAAGCGCATCTACTGCTAATACAAAGTGATGTTGTTTGTTATGGAAAAATATGACTAACCTGAAGAACATGAGGGAGTTCATAGAATGTGCTTTTGCTTTGAAAGGAATTTAAAAGGAACAAATAGATTTCCTCCTTTTGTAGAGGAAAAAATGGTTTAAAATTGCTGGTTGAAGATATTTAAACTTTTTGCCCTCTTATCAAATGCCCTCCCAGCACCAGTTTTGCAAAGCAACACTCGTCTACTTGCCATCTTAAAGTGGAACTGGAATAGCAGAGGTGGTTTGAATTAGCTAAAAGGCCACATATTCTTCCAAAACATGGCATTTTGCTATGTTAGTGGTTGCCTTTGGTAGCCTGGCACTAGTGAGCCCTGAGAGAACAGGCCTAATGAGCCTGCTACTGTACTACTCCATCAATACTATCAAAATGTAATTTTAGAGGGGCTGTACCTAAAGAAAGACTGCTGCTACATACATTCACTGCTGCACACCTGGCACCTATTTTGCTAGAAAGCATACAGGTCCTGCTAGTTGCACTACAGAGCGAGACCTTGCAAGACAAATTAAAGGCTTCAGACCCCATCCCAATTAATATTTAATTACTTTTTTCTGCACTTAGTATTTTGGCTTGTTAAAGCAGATGTAGTTAGGCTTGATCAAGTAACATCATTTGGCACAAAGGTTAGTCCTAAAACCAGTATTGTGTTGGCAGACAAGGCTCTAGAGAAAGCAGCGTTGCTAGCAGCCTGTTCAAACAAAAAGCACTGTCCCAAAACAGTAGTACTTACTGTGCCAGTGTGCCTTAAGCAGCTTTTCTTGGCCCTACAATGTTAAATGGCCAACCATTAAACCACTAGAGACTTCAAAACAGCCTTTGAAACTTACTGCATTATCAGTGTAATTGATGTTCCCAGTTTCTGTAGTCTACCTCAGCTTTAGACTTAAGTCTTGTCCCAGTTCTGCCCCCCCCAAATAATGCCTACGAAAGCCCAGATCCTCTGATGAAGCAACCACAGAATTCCATGTGAAGAAACTTATCACACACCAGCTAAGTTCATCACACGTTTAGCTTCCCCACATGTTAAAGCAGCTTGACTGTACTGTATAATGCAAGACAGCATTCTTATCCAAAAGGATTTATACCAGTACCCCCAGTTCAAGTCACCAGGAAGTCAGTAGCCAACTTTGTGTGTTACTATTCACTGCAGATTACTGTCTCTCACTAGGATAAGCCGCACAGCCTATAATGCATTTGCAGATTCCTTCAGACCCTCCTTTTAAAAGGTGCTATGTACTCCTAGCTTTCCCTGGTTTAAGTTGAGCTTGACCCTTGACACTTAACACCACAAACTGCCATCCCCAAATAACTATACAAATCCCCATTCTATGATGTATGTTATCAGCACTATACTTCAATACTACACATCAGCATGTCATCTCAAAGTCACCTGTTTCTTTGAAGTACAAACTTTAAACATAGCAAGGAGCTGATCAGAAAAGTCAATGGGCATCTACCTACAGCAGCTCTAGTGCTACATTCATTTTCTCCTGCAGAGCAAAGCTTAGTACACTACAATTTATTTTTTAATTGTTTCTAAGGGTAAGCATCAGATGCGACAAAAAGTCAGTCTTTGTTACTAACCAGGAATCACAAAACACCCAGTTATTTCCAAATCAATGAACACACGGCCAAGCGTGGAGTCATAAAGAAAAGAAATACTCTATTTGTATACATCTATGTATGCTGTACTTGTATAGCTGCGTATAGAGGACAGTTGACAGCAGAGAAGCTGTACATGGCAATCATCCCTCTGCAATAATTCCCCATGGCCAGATTTTTAGGACCCAAATAAGCACCGCTTCTTACCTCACTAAAAGCAGAAGTTTGCAGCACACATATTTACCTCAAGGGGATCAAGTTTTGTGGAGTATTTCAGTTCGCTTTTTCAGCTTAATCCCGTCCTAATCTATCACTAGATTGAAGAACAAAAAAACCCCAAACCAAAAGAGACTCCCCTGTCAAGATAATTAAAGTAATTTTTCCATCATAACAGGGACTGTTACGTAAAGTTCTGAAAAATACACATCGCCTGGAAGGGGCAAGGTGCTTCCAAATCTATGTGATGAGCTTTAACTGTCACCAGTTTCAGCAGGACTAAAGTATATTCTGCCAGGGAATAATTAGGCTCCATAAATATTCCTTGCAGTGTCAAAACAGCAAACCCAACTGAATCCTGACACAGGCACCTTGTGTAACATTTTTCTAAGCAGGCAGGGAGCCCTGACCCTCCTACCCACCTTGTGTAGTATTCATGCTTTATTCACCCGCTTGGAAATAAGCTGGAAAATTCAGTATTAAGTGTCTAAGCTGATCAAGTAGAAACCAGATATTTTCAGCAACAGAGCTCCCTGACAAGTGAAGTTGGACATACCTGGGACTACCTGGGCTGTGGAACTCCTCATCTCCACACCCAGTCTCATTAAGGCTGTGACAAGTATTGTGGACAGCATACACAGACATGCTGGGATGCTCAATGAGGAGGTTCTCCATTGGACTGGTTTCCACTTTGATAGTGGTCAATCCACCTGCAGTAAAACATGGGGGAGGGGTAATAAACCAGCTCTCCTCCATGGGGCATGACTCAAACTGGATGAAGCAAGACTCGCTGGCCTCTGGAAAGTGTTCCAAGGGAGACGGTAAACAAGAGAAGGCAGGCGAGCCATCCGTGGACGATGCTTCAGCGATGTCCGCTTCCTCTGCGGAGCAGTTAGTGCAAGTGTCTGCCATTAGTCAGTGCAGAGGAGCCCATGGATGTTGTTGACCACAGGAGGTTGATAACAACACGGTTGCACAGAGTCAGCAAGGGGATATAGAAAAAACAAAGAAACAGAAACAAGCCCCTATTAGCACATACACAAGTTTTTGTATTTTTAGAAGCCAGGGGAGGGGCAAAGGGAGTTCCCTGATACGCCATGCCAGACATGCAACACAACTGTTATCAGCAAAGCAATACAATTGCATAATAAGTCAAATATATTTTACCTGTACAAGCGGTTCTGCTGAAGCCTGTGTTGTGCTTATAAACCTGACGTAATTTTTCTCATCAGTTTACACAACATGTTCTAGTACATTTGGTTGGAAGACACCCTACACTAATCCACACTCATTTTGTGCAGGTAAAGTTTCTCCCAAGATACTGGTGTCTTCATAAGTAAAACAAGTAATAGCCAGAGCAGAACAAAGGCAGAGCTTACATTTGACAAACATCTTACCTATAAAGTCAACCAGAATCCACTCATCATCTTCTTTCTCACTGAACTCTGGCTCTTGGCTGGACAAGCTATCAATCTCTCCCATGAACATGTTATTTAACCTCTGGAACATTACTAAGGCAGGAACAAGACTTTGGCTGGTAGGTCTTTATATCCAAGGTTCAAGGCACAGCTCACACTGTACTAGCAGAGTGGCACAGACTTGAGATTAAAGTGCATAGATGCTTTATCAGCTTAGGTACAGGACACGCAGAGGCATGTCTGGTAAACAGTTTACATGAGACCTGCAAAAAAAAATGAAGACAAGGGCCTTAATGACAAAGCAACAGGTAACATCCCTAGGGAACAAACTAAAAACCTTCTTGTTAGCGCTGTCTGAGGTACTAGTAAGCATTTTTGCCTAAGAGGAAGGCAGCTTCACTGGCATTCACCATTCCCTCCTCACATACAGGAAAAGCCTCGGTCTGTCCTTGAAGCTGAGTGCCTTCCTCTTGATTTTACTCCCTGAGCAAAGGTCTGCTCAGCTTTTGGTTCCCACCTTCTGTTACGGGAGGAGAGGACGATATGCTATATGCTCACTGCATAGGTGCTCCCTCAGCTCCGTGCTTATCTTCCTCCCAGTCAGAGAGATGGGAAGGACACCTGCTTTCTGCTCTAGACAATGCATCTCCTCCACTGACACAGCCTCACACCTTGCCCAGGGACTCCTGTGAGGGCTCCCAGAGGTGCCCAAGGCCGTGTTTCTTCTCTCCCTTCTCACGTAGTTCAGGGCCACTGTCTACAAGTTAACACAGTAGGAAGGTATATCCAACCTTCATTAAGTAGTGTACTGTTCAAAGTACACCATCATGTAGTTACCAGTGCAATCACTTTCACTGCAAGTGCCCAGCTAGTCATGTATGGTAAGCCTAAATAACAAGGAAAAGTAAGTCATATACTTAATTATCTACATGTAATTAGTCACTGTAAGCCTGAACTCTACACTTGGCAGTTAAGATGAAAAATCCCATCAGTTCAAGAAGCTGAATATTCTAGCATACAGATCTGCATGCTTACAACCTTTGAATATTTATGCATGAGCCAATAAATAGAAGCCATTAAAATAGCTGAAAAAGTAAACACTCTACAAGAAAATTATTCACCAATTTAACTACAGTCCCACTATAAGCAATATTTGAATTATCACAGCATGTCAGAATTATTACACATTAAATACCTGCTTAATAATTAAATAGGAAAGAAGGTACACATGCAAGAAGGCATGAATGCCTGCATTCAGAAAAGGAGTAAGACACACTATACTAGACAAACCCAGCTAAGATACAACTCATAAAGTGTATTATTTAAGGCCAGTACACCCTGCTTTGTCCTATAACTCTCAGACCACACCAAAGGATCATTTTGACCTCCTACATCACATTACCCCAGGACACCAGACCCCATTACCTACTTGTTCAATGCAAAGACAAGCACCTGCTCTGTACAGTACTGCTCCTGCAGATATTTACAAGCTACCTCCTCATTCAAACAGCACAAAAGGATAGGGGCAGCATTTAGAGTAGTCTTCAGAAGCAATGTGAAAAGGTACAGTGTAACTCAGGAAGTTAAGCACTTTAGTTCTTCAACAGGATAATGCAAAACTAGGAACAACTGGCTCAGATGCAGTAGAGATTAAAGGCTGCTTTTTTAGGACCACAGTTGAACATCTGGGCTCTCTAAGACATCCACAACAAAGATGAGAAGTGTAAAGAAAAATGATAAAGTTTAAAAAACAGGCTCAAAAAAGAGAAGGAAAAATTGACAATAGTCAATTATGTGAAAAAAGAGGCAAGTATTTATACCCTTCTACATTCACAGCAAGCAGAAGTGGCTTTCAGCTGCAGTGAAGTTCAATTTTCAGTGGTTACCAAGCAGGAAATGCTTTTAACCATTAAGGTCACTAGGCCCTGGGTGGGTTACCCAAGGAAACATCAAATGCCCACAGTGTTCCCAAGCATCTTCTTGAGAAGGTTTGAGTCTCAGTTACAGTCAGAACTTGCCATGGGTAAGGATATGGACTCTAAGTGGAAGCTTAAAGCCTACAGCTTTCCAGTCATCTTCCACATCTATCCATATCTCTCTTTTGGCACTATGCCTAGGAACAAAAAAGGTCAGTTTTTCTTTAGGCTGACTAGAAAGCCATGGCGTAACTGCTGACCAGTGCTGGCATTGCCTCTTTCTTAGATTAAGGCTGGAAATCACCTTCAGGCAGAAGCTGCCTTTTTGTTCTGTGCATAGAGTGGAGCAAGACAAGAGCTCACACTTCTATATTAAGGCTCCACAGGCATCATAGCAACATGAAATAATTAACCTCTAACAAGTGAGAGACTGTTGTTCCTGTTTCACAGCTCCCTACAGTGGAATTGTTCCTGAGAACATAAGCTAAACAAACCACAGCTTGACCCGCAAGTGTCTTTCTGTAGATCACAAGCAGTTTGTCCAATCTCCTCCTTCCCCCACTCCAAAGGGGATCCATAAAACCATCTGAATCATTTAGAAACTGGTTGATGTTCCCACATCCTTTTGGACAAGTGCCCTCAGCAGTGCCACACTTGCACACTATTGCACAAGCCGGATGAGGACCAAGCAGGAACGCTGTTATCAAGGGGAGGCAAACGAGGCAAAGGCCCAACAGAGATACACTGGCTGCTAGACAGGAACGATCAGCTGCAAGAAAAGATGGGACCAGAAACAGCTGACTCAGCCGCAGTCGGGATGAAAAGGATGTTAGAGGTAACACATCTAATGTACGCCAGTATAACGCTGCACTAAAAAACCACTCAAACCCCCTTTTTTCTGCCCCAGCAGAGGAGATGTGGCGCATGCGAAGCAAAAAAGAAGCGAAAATAAGACGCTCCCTGAAGCTTCGGCTGCAGTTCCTGGCCGCCGGACCGCCCGGTGCCTTCCCCGCGGCCGGCTCATGCCGCCAGGAGGCTCCCACAAGCCGCTTTCGGGGAGTCAACGGGTCACCCGTCCGAGCTCCAGAGCCCGGCCCCGCCGCTGGGCGGGGGGACGCGATTACCTGCTAGGAAAACGGGAAAACGCTCCCGGTCTCGCGCTGCCCGAGGAGAGACAAGCCAGATGGAAGCCGCGAGAGGGGAACCTCGCCGCTGCTGCTGCTGCTGCTTTCCACCGCCTCTCCCGGGAGCTCAGCCCACAGGACACCGCCACCCCCCCGCTGTGACACACCGGCGCCGTGCCCGGCCTCAGCCCCGGCCGGCAAAGGCAAAGCCAAACCCACCTGGACGGGACGGGACGGGACCGGACGGGACCGCACCGCTCCAGCCCCGCGCCGCGCGGCCCGGGGAGCCCTTTGTTGTGAGAGCCGCGGCGCGCAGCTGATGGACCGCCAGGCTGGCCCCGCCCCGCCCCGCCCCGCAGCCAATCGGCGCCGCCGCTGCCTGTCGCTAACGCACGTGACGGGCGGGAAGGCACGCGGGGGGGCGTGGCACCGCCCGCCCTGCCCGTCCCGCGCCGCTGCAGGCTCAGGGTATGGGACTGCGGTGGGAAAGCACTCGGTAATGCTATCGTTAAACGTGGACATTAATTAGCAACTGAATAGGCACCGTCTTGACTTATGGAGGGGTTTGAGTAGAGAGGGGTCTGCAAAGCTCATCCACTTCCAACCCCCTGCCACTGGCAGGGACACCTTCCACTAGACCAGGTTGCTCCAAGCCCTATCCAACCTGGCCGTGAACGCTGACAGATAAGACAGCCACAGCTTCTCTGGGCACCCTGTGCCAGCGCCTCAGCACCCTCACAGTAAAGAGCTTCTTCCTAATATCTAATGTACATCTGCCCTCTTTCAGTTTAAACCCATTACCCCCTTGTCCCTTGTCCCTATATACCCTTGTAAAAAGTCCCTCTACAGATTACTTCTAGGCTCCCTTTCAGCACTGGAAGGTGCTCTGAGGTCTCTCTGGAGCCTTCTCTTCTCCAGGCTGAACAACCCCAACTCTCTCGCCCTCTCTTCGTAAGTAAAGCAGTTCCTGTGATCATCCCTGTGGCCTCCTCTGGACTCACTCCCGCAGGTCCATGTTCTTCTTGCGTTGGCTCCCTAGAGCTGGACTCAGGACTGCAGGTCCAGTAGGCTGAAGCCTGTTAGTTGACCTGTATAGATTCCAAGTCAGACGTTTGAAGTCCTAGAAGACTTGTGCCTTAGGTCACTTACTCCATCCACTCCCTGGTTTTCTTTAAGGAAAAGAAAAGAGGCGATGAACAATGAACATAAATGCAGCAGTCTTTGGAGTGATGAGCAGCTAATATGGAAGGAATTTCCACGTAGTGAAATTACAGTCCAGAAGAGGTGGTGTAGCCACTCTGAATACATCAGAGTGTTAATATTGTTGCTTCAGACTGCAGCACATGCTGTTTGGGTATCCTCTGGAAGATGCTGAAACAAATTGGTGCTGTGTAGCCAAACAGCAGTTTACATGCAACACATCTTAACAATTTAGGAATTCTCATGGTTTCAGTAGTGCTGAGTAACATGACTTGTAACAGGCAAGAACATTTTCTACTAAAATACAAGGTGTACAACCTGAATGTGTTATAGTTGTGGGAGTCCAGATAAACTTCTTGACCTTTCATCCTCAGTGTTTAATAACATCTTCTTTTGTACACTTCCCTCCACATCTGTCCGTCTGTCTGTCCCATCCTCATCCTCGTCCCTGTCCCCCGTTCCCCCTTCTTGTAAGGACAAAGCTTTTCTATGTAAACCAAAATGGGGAAAGTACATTTTGGGAGAATGCTGCAAAGAGGCTTCCTGTAGTTGGCAGCAGGCTGTGTAACTCAGCTGACAAACTGCCCAGCTGTACAACTTGCAGTAGTTTTGCAAAGCCTTTCAAAGGTCTGGTGTTTGGTGATACTTTTCTAGGCTGAGCTGACCCCTCCTGAATGATGAGATACACAACCGGCACTATCAGGGGGTGTAAACCGATTGAATGTCTGATTGAACATTCAGTTTATAAGTTGAAGCAACTCATAGAAGAGCCTACAAAGTCTTTTTGATTTTCAGTGATAGTGGCTCCATGGCTGGAGGGGGCTGGGAGATGGCAGAGGCAGCACATCTGTGAATTCAAGATAGGCGAGACAGAAAATTAAATGTACAGAATAAATGCCCCAAAGGATTTCTCTGTATTGCAGAATTACATTATGTTAGAACACGTTAATTAAGGCGATACAAAGCAATTAGTGCAGACAAGAACTGTCATGTTTGGCAGCTGTGCTAGCTTGGGTCAACAACAACAACCAGTGTTAAACATAGTAGTCTTTGTTTATATTGTCTGTTATATTAAGCACTATGTGTTAATCAATTAACATAATGTACTCTTCCAGCGTAGGCAAGCCGTCGGAAGGCTCCGGTTGTATTTGAGTCACAGCCTCCTAATGAAGTTAAAAAGCTAGTCTTTATAGTTTTTAAAGTCCCCTGAGAAGGAATTAAAGGGATAGAAACTCTCCTCTTTCTGTGGCATCGATTTCTCTTGTGCTCGATTGCATTCCTCTTCATGTCACTTATCTTATGCCTTAATTCTCTGTCATTACAAAATGGTGGAAACAATGGACCAGCTTACTTTTTTCTCCAAATTGCATCACTGTTGGCAAGGGAGGGGCAGATCTAAAAGCTACACCTCTACCCCTGGCAATCTGTGCTTTGGTTCCAGATCTGACAAGTACTTAGGCATACGAATGGTTTTAAATGAAATAAATTACATGTGTGGACCTAAATACCTGCTGACCAAGAGGGTGTTTCATCATGCACTCACTGAGGTCAATGACAAATTTCCTGGTTATTGCAGTGGTGCAGGTTGTGGCCTTAGCTGCTTTATCCAAGGTCTTTCAAATCAATTACCCTTTCTACTGATTCTAAGGGTTGTTAGATTGGGCCCTCAGACAGCAAAAGAAATGCAGTCACTTTGGTTTGGGGCTTGCTGGACACTAAGGTTGACTCAGAGACTGGACTTCCTTGAGGATTTTGACTTCTAGATTTGTATTACAGGACAAAAAGGAGATGAAGAGATCTCTGGAGCAAGGGAACCATTTGTGTTTCCAACAGTGCGTGCCCTTGCACGATTCTGAATTACTGGTAGGAGTTAGCAGAGAGCCTGTTGTACTGTGTGCTCAGTGGCAGCTTTATGGCACAGCCATTGCTCCGCCTACAAAAGTCTCCCTGTGCATCCAGAGTGCTCTGAGTGTCACAGCGACAGTAAGCCTGGGGAGCAGTCCTCTGTTATTTGAACTGTATTGATTTTTCAACATCCTACACATTAATGCAAGGCATGACCTATTGCCTGGGTTCCCACTGTGATGAAATACTACAGCAGCATTTAGCCGCCACAATGTATGTCTAGCCATGGAGTACAGAAACACCTTCCTGCAACAAGACCTGTGAGTTACAATGACCACATTGAACTTATAACAAAGCCCTGCCATGTGTTGTGCCTCTTGAAGAGGCCCTATTCCGCAGACATGCTTGTTTAAATGGTAGGTGAGAATGCAGATCTTGCATCAGAAACACTGAGTGGCAGGAAGGAGAACAATGCCAGAGCTTGCACAGACTGAAAAAATAATCTCCTAGTAAACTTTGGAGAAGATTGATCCTCCAGACAAAGATAAATACAAATTCTTTCCAAACAATGTGTAACAAACCACTTGCTATCACCCTGAGTGATTTGCACGAACAAATCCACTGTTTCCACTCAGCGTGCGGCTGGAATATCTGTACAGGAACCTCCACACCCTTCACCTTTGCTAATATGTGTGTCATTGGTTTAAGGTCACTGAAACCCAAAGTTTCAGTTTCATGTTCAGTTAAAGCCTGATGTCCTGAACCTAACTGTGATGAAGACCAAGTCTGATGCCTTCTGCCCCATGGTTTCCATCTGGCTGTGGCAGAAAGTCCAGTGCTGCATGGTAAGAGATTCAAGAAGATCACCACTGTCAGATAGGTCTTGGTCTGTCCCTCTCAATGCAATATGCAGAAATAGTGGGGGTTATAATTTAAAAAATATCTGAAGTTTATGATTAACCACAGTGAAATAGTTTTGGCTTTGGTTTGGTTTGGTTTGGGGTTTTTTTCTCCTGTGGAAAAGATACTAACTGCTGTTCAAAAGAGTCCAAGCTTTTCTGCCCAAATTTAGGTACAAACACTAGAAACCTGTTGTTTAAAGCACAAGCAGTCTCAACAGACCCAAGCTTAAAAAAGCACAGTCTGACATTTGTGTCCTTGCACAAATGACAGTCCCTTTTCTGAAGTGGACTTCTAGATTTAAACATTGGTCTCAATGAAAACAGGCACTTCCTTTTCTGCTCTTCTTCCCCTCACTTTAGTTAATGCAAAGGCTTCTGCAACATTGGCTTACAGATACTAGATTGATTGTTCCTGCTGTGAGTCACAAGTTTCTAATGCTGTTTTCCCAAACAGCAAGTTAAGATTTTGAGTAAGAGCAGGTCTTTCCAGACTTTTATGCAAAACAGGTGTTTGAGACCTGATGCTTTATTTCTAGAGCATGAGCTCAGCAAATTCAAGAATCCAATTCTGACATGACTAGGAGCCTCATGATTTGGCTGAGTGAGATCCAAGGAGGCAGACATTACTGGATATGATCCTCCAAACAAGACTGAAAATGTTGAGGGACTTGGTTTTCTGTGGAAGAACTATTATCTTAAAACATTCAACCTGTTGTCCTTTTCAGCAGAGTCCTTGTTAGAAAAAAATGCTCCTTTTCCTTAGAAACTGACAAAATGCAATTCCTGCTTTTCATATTGTTCAAGAGCAAAAGCAGGTATAACTCTGTCTTCAAATTGTCATTGGCGAGAAGCCATTGTAAATCTTAGCCAGATTTAAAAAATAATGGTAAGCTTTAGCCACAGTTTGAGCTCTTTTCCTCCACTCTGTCAAAATATAAACCCTCTTGGAAGCCAGTAGAGATCTCTGTGTTCTGAACAACTCTGCTTTTTACCAGAGCACCTTCAGTGACAGTACCTGGTCCGTTAGCTCGGTCTGCAGTGTGTCGGGTGCCTCAGCCCACAGTAACAGCCAGGAGAGAGGAAGATGCCTCTTCTTTTGTTATTACGTGAATGATTTTTCTCCTGAGCCCAGAGACACTCGTCAGACATTCTCCATTGGGATTGCCTGTCCTCGTCCATATTTGCCCCTTGTGCTAGGAAAAGTCCAGCTTATTGTCACTGCTCTTGCCTGAACCTGTCCTCTCCTTCGGCACTCTGTAATAAAAGACCCTATTGTACATCTTGGTACAACCAAGAATCATGCTTTTCTGCTGTTTTCTTATTTGCCCGGAGATTATAGAGGCTTTCCGAAGGCACATCTCCCACCTAAGACAGTTAAACATTCTTATCATCCAAAGGAGAAATAACCTGTGATTTTTTGACTATGGCACTGAACATGCATTTGTTGTATTTATGACATTCCTACACGCTTCAGCTGTTTAATGGGTTATTACTATGGTTTTTAACCCCTCAATTTTTTTTGTTCTTTATTTCAGTGGTGATGTTAGCATGATAGGCACCCCACAAAGTATAGGCAAGTCTGCTTGGTCAACTGCTACAGGCTGAGTTTAGGAGAAACTTACCTTGGTGCCATAATTTATTTTCCTGTGCTGGATTTATCTCTGTAATGACTGTCAGTTAATGTTCAGTGAAATAAGTGGGGTTTTCTGTCTGTAGCTTATCTGTGGCTTACCCCATGTGGGAATTACAGTGTGCATGACAGCTTCTTCCTTAAATTGTCAGCCCAAAGTGTGTTTTGATGTGTGGCTAGCCATACTTAAAACTCTTCCTTGGATTTTGGTGCACAACAGCAGAGTCAGCAGACACACAGTGTTCACATCTCTGGGGCATTTTTAGTCTCACCAGTGATCCACTTGTTTCCTTTCAGCTCTGCCACTGATTCACCTGCTTCCTCAAATAGTGAGCACTATCTCTGCTCTGTGGTGATGAGTTACAAAAGAATCAGCAACAGCACTTTAGGACCAAGAAACATGAATCACATCATATGCTTGGATGTGCTTAGATTTCAGCTGTAAGACTCCATCCGATTGCAAATTACCATTATTTTTGAAAGGCCTCTTAGTCTTTGCAGAGTACAAAGCCACTAACCATGATTCTGTGTTGTTATTTTTTTTTAGCCATGGATGTTTCTTGCAAATACAGAGTCCAGCATTTCTCAACATAACATAGATCAGTCCCAATACATTAAAAAACCTAGCCAAGTACTTCTGAGGAGAAGATCAAACAATGTCTATAGCTGTGGAGACTGAGGTGATCATGGTGGATAAAAAAAGACATTCCTGTTCTTAGGTCTAAGGCACTGCATTAGTAACAAAGCAATACTCTGAAATGGCCTTAGCTTGCATGTTCAATCCTAATTTTAGCATAGTATATATACAAGTATATATGGGGTGTTTCTGTGTATTTCAAAAATTATTTATACAGTGTATTACAGCACCTATGTGTGTATATGTAGTTCATACATGCAGGAACTGACTTGGGATCCCAAGCACTTACTGACAGGTTTCCTTTCTTGCTTAGGCTGGACATGATGAACACCAGCACTCTGTGCCAGCTGAGCTCTGTTGAATGAATAAATTGTGTGGGAGGGCTCCTCTCTTCTACAGGTTGAGTGCTTCATAGAAGCCAGGTGCAAGCATCATCCTTGCATATTGAATCACTGCAACTCAGAATCTGGTATTACAGACATCTGGAGAGCTCTTTTCAGATAGCATTTTAAGACTGGCTCTGTGCAATAATGAATTAATGAGGTCTCAGCCTCTGCAAGATTTGTGCTAATGAAGCCTCCAGGCAAGAGGCAGATCCTGCCACATGCCCTTCCAGTCTGGGAAAGTTCACAACAAGGATTAGATTCCCTGCATAACAATGTAACTCCCCAGATGACAGCAAAGATTTTAGTAAAACCTGCCAGCAAGATTGTCTTGTCCAGCCATTAAAGCAGGAGACCTGTAGTTCCAGACTCAGTTGTTAATCTGTTGCGTGGCTGTGGGCAGACTACATAACTCTGCCTAAGTTCCTCATAGGTAGGATGTGGTCAGGTAGTCAGGCACTCCACCGGGATGATGCAAGACAGTTGTTTGTGCTTAACCCTTTTTACTATAGGCTGTCTAAGAACTTTTCAATAGCTGTAAGCTGTTGGAAAGGAACTTGGATAAGGTGAAGCCGAGCTGCTCCCAGGGTGTTCTTCCAGCTGATGGTTCAGCGGGTGTGAGGTCCAAAACAAAGTAAGGTAGTATGCTTCAATTCCTAAACATATACAACAAACCAGCACTTTCTTGGCTGTGAGTGACAGTGTGACAGAATGTGACAGCTTGACAGTGACGCCCTCGGTATCCAAGCACATGGTACCCCCAGGGCCCAACCCCAACAGCTGATGTACTAACAGCCATTTGCCTCACCTGTGTTAGTGCTCCACAACACACTACCTGAGGTATTTTGAAGACACATCTTTCATTCTGCTGTGGTGGAAGTGCTCACGTATTAGAAATGTTTTTCCTAAAAAAATTCCTGGCAGAAGCAGGGCCTTAGAGTGCCTTCCAGGGGTTTTGGAAAAAGATCATGACTGGTTGTGACAGAGTGAGGAATGTGTTGTGAGAAAACAGGCAGCTCAAGAGAAGAGCTAAATAAAAGACGCTGAAGTTGAAAGAACTCTTTTTCTCTGTGCCTGAATTTTAGACACATTATCACTCAAATGTCAGTGTCTGAATAATTCAAGTGTTGTAATGAGATGTAATTGCAGAGCTGCAAGGACAGTAAACATAACTGCACTATTACTGGGGCAAGCTGAGCTTCCAATGGTGCAACAGGTCAAACAGCTATAATCATGCCACTACCTGGAATAGGATAAGTGAAGGGGCCACATGCAGGCTGCACATGAACATACTGTACCTGGGCTCCAAAACTATAATTAGAACAAAGCTGAAGGTTTATAGATCCCAGGCACAAAACAGCATGATGAAACTTACAGAAATTTGAAAGCAGGATGAAATACAAGCTCAATACTCAAGTGGGCAATGTCACATTGTTAACTACACAGCTGGGACTGTTAATGAATCAAAACCAAGATACTGCTTAAGAATAGGAAATCCAAGATTTCATGTCTGGTCAATAATCCACTGCAAAAACACAGACTGAGGAGCAAATGAGTAGGGAGCAGCCCTGCAGAAATAATCTGGAGGTTGCATACTCCTTCAAAAAAAGCAAACTACAGACTGAGAGGTTCAAATATAAATAGAGGCTATAAAATACATGAAGTAATTCTTCTACTTTTCTCAGTACTGGCAAAGCTCAGAAGGCCTGGCTTGGGGCACCATGCTCCAGAGAGATAAAACACACATCAGGCTACAGAGGAGAGGAATATGTATGATCCAAACTCTAGAAAAACACAAGAAGATTGGAGAAACACAGGGTGCTGGCTCTAGTGAAGAGAAACCTGACAGAAATATGAGAGCAGTCTTCAAAATAAAGATATTGCAGATTAATAAGACATTCCTTTGCAGCAGAAATAGACTTTGGTTAGACATTGGGAAAAACTTTCTAAAAATAAGACTAGTGCTGCATTAAGCTAGATTGCCTGGGGATTATAAATGTTTTTTAAAAGAGATCAGATAAAATTTAGTCAGGAATGACAGAGATAAAATTCATCCATCTGTGGAGAGTGGGATGGTAGAGATGACTTCTTGAGATCCCTTTTCATCTGTATATTCCATGATCATCCAGAAGATGAGTGTTTGTTTTGTTTTAGACTTGCTTGTTTATTTATGCTACTCACTTGCTTCTTCACCTTGGAAATGGAAATCCCTTTATTCAGGCCCAGTCAGCAGTGACTTCAGGTTTTTCTTGTACTCTGTAGCAGCACAATGTGGCTGTTCAAGGTGCAATGAGATCAAGACAAAGTTTAAAATGGTATTAGTTAAAATAATAACTTTGAAGGGACACTCATACCAGTCAAAATGCTTTATCATTGGCTTCAAATCAAAGGACTTCATGAGAACAAGTCCTAGGTTGTGAGTCTCGGGTAATTCGTGTGGTCCATTTGACACTTCAAAGAGACCATGCTGTTTGGATGAAACTTGCAGGTTCACCGGGACAGGCAACACGGAGTCAGGAACAAATCCACTTGGATCCATTCTGCAAAGCAGCTATTCCCTCTTTGATGTACTGCAGGAGAAACAGGAGACATGTCACCATTCCACCATGCTGCTGGTGCCCATCAACACTTGCATGCATCTCCACATCACCAAGATCATGGACTGACTTGGAGTCTCTAACTCTAACACAAAGGAGGTGGCATGTGGATTTAAAGTCTGCCCACACTGCTCTCACTGGATGACTGGGCCCTTTGGCAGGACAAGCCTGAGACAAGCTCAGCAATTTAGGCCTTCTCCTGCTCCTACGGATGACTGGTGTTTTTTCATTTCTCCCAGTGTTCCTATGGTGGCAGAATCAAAGCCTTGAACAGCTAAGCTTCCTGCCTAAGTCCTCAGAGATTTGGGCACTGTTTCAGTCTCCATGCAATTTTGGTTATTACTGAGAGAGTTTTAGCTTGTCTTCAAATTATTTCAACTCCATTTCAGTGATCCTTGTTGCGACATGCTAAGCCACTTGGCTCCTGAGCGAGTGCATTATAAAATGGATAAAATACTTCTACATATTATGATTAATATTATTTTGCTAAATATGGAGGGCATTTTGGCTGCCCTTCCCCCAGGTTGCTACAGCAACACACATCTGTAAGGAGTCATTCTTCTAATTGTGTCAATTAGGCTTATATAAGAGTAAAGAGTATTTCAATTACCCAAACGCTGTGAAAAGTGCGGTTTGAGGTCTGGCTGGAGATGAACCTCATGCTCCAAACTCTAACAAAATTATATTAAACTTCCTTCTGGTGTAGCTGCTTTAGTCATGGCGAGCAGGAAGCAGTGCAGCGGCTCTCTGAGCTGGGCCGGGCAGGCTTGCTTGCTTCTCTGATAGAAAGAAGCACAACAGGCAGCTTCTGAAATGCATCTCTGGAACAAAGGACTCAAAAAGTGACCTTGCATTTTGCTTGCAATACATTATTTTATGATCAAGCAAACGAAATTAGAATGCAAACCCAGTACATAATGATGCCAGATTAATGATTAATACTTTACACCTAAATGGTGCCAGATCAATGGCTAATGCTTTACAGCTATATATTGCTTTTCAAATAAAGCCAATCTGTGAAATACATACAGACAAAGAAGTCACAACAGTGAAAGTGCAGCAAATGTCTGAATGACACCTTTGACTGGAGCAATCTGAAAGCTGCAGGGCCATATGGAAACTTTCCATACAACAGCAGTACCTTGCTCGTGCAAGAACACTATGCTACTTCCCACACAATAAAATTACCTGAAGTATGTACTAACTAGCTGCTTATTTTATTAGTTCTATCCTCCAACAGTGGTTTTGCAACCTGGATCATTATGTGTGAATAACAAACACTTTCTGAAAACTTGGGTCTACCTGAAACATCTGTCATTAAAATATTAGCAGAAGACACCAACTTGCTGTTACATGACATTACGCCACCACACTTGCCATGTTCTGCCAGTGCTGTGACTCATCATGGGAGTTTGCTAGAGAGTGACTACTGAAATGCCATCCAATACGCAATAACTGCTGGCTGAAACCTCCTGAAACAAAGAAAATGGTATCTTTAAAGTAAGACAACTATGTTTAATTGCAGCCTGTGATGGTCATAAAATACCTGTCCAAACATAAGAGGATCATTGGTCAAGTATGTAACTCCACTCATCCAAAAGAAATTTAAAAGCTTCAAAAATCAACACACTAACTCTTCCCAGATTCTCATCCTGTGTTGCAATGGAATTACACATTGGGCTGGAATATTATGTGTTGTGTAGAGTATGGAGGGAGTGTCTTTTCACACAATATTTGCAGATTATAGTGAAGTGTAAAAATGGCACCTTGAATAAAAATTTATCCTCACTCTGTTTTTAATGCAGTTACTGGGGGGCCATGAAGTAACTCTCAGTTGTGTGCGGATGAGATCAACTTTGAACTGTTTTTATGTCAAAAGATGATAATGGCTTACACAGGATAAAAAAACAGGAAAAAAACCCTATGCTCACAGATACCTCATCCCAATGCTAGCCACATATAATAGATTGATAACTCTAGGCTAGCGTAAGAATCATCACAGTCGGAGCAACTTATTTTGTCTTTGCATGCGGATGCCTAGAGCTGGAGTCTTTGGTTAGGAATTAGTCCATGGAGCTGAATGCTCAGTATGTGAAATCTCAACACTGAAACACACTGGCCTCCCTCTGTCAAAGCAGGGGTGGAGAGGAGGCAACATGGGGGAAGGAGGTGATCAGAGAAGTTCCCCAGCTCAGCATTTCCAGTGCAAGCGCTGACCTACACTGACCTGCCTCCCAGGCTTCCAGGACTGAAACTTTGCCATACTGATGCAGAAAGGATTACTTCCCCATGGTTTTTAGTCGTCAATCTTCCAACCTAAAGCTCTTTTCTCCTTAAGGTTCTCAGTAATTCTTCTGTTTCAGAGAATTGCCATAAATCACCTTTCTACATCAGCACTTTCTCCCTTTCTGTGCTCTCTAAGGGTGTTTTGTCATTGATTTCATCTGCCCTGCAACCCTTTTCAAAATCTTAGCTGCATTTAATTAGCATGACCATTTATAAGCTCAGAGCTGAACTCTGCTCTGTTGAAAAGAGTTGGTTTTTAAAAGGTGTTTTAGAAATGCTTTGAGATCCCACATCACCAGAATGCTGTGGGGAAGTGAAAAGCAGGGCAGGAGGCATCTCCTTTTTCCCAACAACTGCTGTACTTTGCCAGTTATTATAGTTGGCTGATGAGGGGCACTTTTTGGGGAGAGAGTTTCTACCTCACACTGCAGATTTCAGTATCAAAATTCCTACATGTGCTTGTGCCCCGAAGTCCTCTGCAGAGATTCTCCCAGTTCCTGCCTAAATGTGTCCCCTCTCCTATGTCCCCTGGATCTGAGAAATCACTCTGGCCATGCAGAGCAGGGAGGGATTCTCTTCGGGGAGTAAGAATGCCATCTGTGAACCAACACAGATACTAACTGCTGAACCATGTGAAGCTTCTCTACCTCTGATGGCTCTGCTTTGCAGATTCCTCACATGCTCAGGGCCACAGCATAGAAAAAAACCAACAACCTGAAAAGAAATGACATTATTCCAGGATACGTGGATATTTTAATATCTGTCCACTTCCCTGAAGCACTTCATTAGTTTCTTCAGTTTGGTGTCCACAACCAAAATGCCAGCCTCCTTGTTTCAGGTTTCTTTAGTACTTTCCATTTCTACTACATTGTGCATACTCTTCCCAAGAATACTCAAGTGCTGTCTGTTGACCCACTGAGGTCTGGTGCTATTTACATTTTTCCCAGTCACAGAATGACAGAATCAGTGGATTCTGTCAGAGCCTGGGAGATGTCTCTGGAGACCATCGAGTCCACCCTCCTGCTCAAAGCAGAGCCAACTAGAGCTATTCTCTACCTCATGCTCGGGATGCCTTTTGTAAGGTAAGCGGGAAATGTCCAAACATGAATGCTCGTGTGCACGGCTGACATAGAAGGATTCTGATGTGAGATGGAACAAACCAGTGTGACAGGGCGGAAGCACTCTGTGTGACCTCTGAGGAAACAAGGCCTGACTTTCAGAGGGGGACATGGTTGCCTAGAGTTAAGACTAGGCAGAAAGCAGTTTGACTGGACACTCAGGTCCTGCTCGCTCATCTGAGAAGCTCTAAGTGCCCAAGGTTTTGTCAGAAAAATATTTAGAACCCCAGATCCTATTTCTGCACATGGCTGTAGGTGCTATTATCTCCGTACAGCCGGCTGTCACAGCATCTCTTGCACATCAGCATCCGTTATTCACTGCAGGGACCAACCTTGGAAACCCTGTATCCTCTCAACAACCATTTTACAATCAGTATAAATAGAACAACTGCTGCAGTGTCCCAGGGCCCTACACGGGTGTCTCTACATTGCATTCTGCAGTCCTCTCCCTACAAGTGTTCCCTGTGTTCTGCGCTGTACGAAACTGTCAAATCATTTAACAATTTTCTTCTTTTTGAACCCCTCACAATGGGTATCCAAAAGAAACTTTTTTCAAAATGAGCTTGCAGGCGTTTGGGCTGCAAAGCTGACTGCCTGTTCCGCTCTCACTGGGACTGCCTGGCACCTGCCACGAGGGGCTGGGATGAGGAAGGAGAGAGGAGAAGCTAGATTTATACCATGAGTGGGGAAGGAGGCTGCCACTGGGAGACAGAGCAACAAGTCAAGTGGAGTGAATCTATGCCTGTGTCCTTTCAGCTCTATAACTTTTGGACATGCTGCTGACAGCCATTGGTTACAGGTGAGTTTCCCAAAGCATTGTTTCATCCCTGGAACTGGCAGACTGCCTGGCCTTCAACACCCTAGGAGTGCCTGTTCTGCACAGAAAGTTTTCTCTGAGCCCTTTTACAAGCTGTCAGACGGGCCTTGGAGGCAGCGAGGGTGCCTGGGATGCTGTAGCACTGCCAGCAGATCTGTAATGTTTTGCTCAGCTGCCTGGCAGCACATTCAACCCTGCAAGAGTCTGGAGCCTGGTTAAAGTTCCTGGACAGGTCACGGGTCAGGGTGAATTAACCATAATGAAGAGGGATCCCCTCAGGCCACCATTATTTTAAACAGCAGAAGAGAGTAGAAGTTTCTCGCTTGTGTTTGGTGGAATTTATCCAAGTGCCAGAAGAGGCCGTCATCCTGGACTCTGCCAGGGTAACCAGAGTGAATTATCCTCATTGACTGACGAGGCTTGGGCAGAGCAAAGTGCAGTATCCTTCCTAGTTTGTGCCCATACAGACAGCAAAAGGCACGTGGGTCCTTCTGTCTCTTATGTTGGTGAAATGGCATTGGGCAAACTCCCTTACAGCTTGAGGTCTACGACAGGCATTCACAGTGCCAAGTTCTACCCTTTACCTTGCTCCAACACAAAAAAGCAGCAAGCACCAGCACGCCTGCCAGGAAGCACAAGGCAGAGGATGAATGGCAGAAAAGGGAGTGGTCCATACCCAGCACAGTGAGTGCTACTGGTCTTATCCCCTCCATCTCAGGTAGCAAAGCTGGCAACAGGCCTGTGGATGTTTCCCCAGTGGGACAGGGCTGGTAACACCCCGTGTCCCCACCAATACAGAGTAGTGATGTGACCTGTGCACCCAAAAGGCCTTGAGATGTGAACAGTAAAGATGCTTGGGGACCAAGAAGTGTCAGACACTCTCAGATGTGAGCACTGCAGACAGTGCATGCGTTGCCACAGGAACTCAATGACACGACTTCAGAAGCCAAGCTGCCAGCCTTGTGCTTTACTCAATAATGCTCCCTTCTGCAAGTTCCTAAAAAAGGAAAACAGGAAAATGTAGAGATCTCGGTAGATCTCTACATTCTCTGTAGAGAACATGAAAAGGTTCTGGCACAAGCTGCTCTCTCCTACCTAGTGGTCTCTGCCGAAATGCCTGAGGGCTCTCTCACCTTGCTGTATCTGCTGCTGCTTCTTTCCAGACTTGTCGGGGATAAGTCCTAGTGATGCAGTTTCCCTTTATTCACTACCTCTTCTTCTGAGTGCTAGTCTGGTTTGCAGAGATCCAAGAAAAAAGATATAAGCAAGAGCAGCATTCACAACAAATACACCTGTCTCCAACACAACATTTAGCTCTATTTTGGCTCTGGTAAAAAACATTCACTTGGTGGATTACATTGAAATCCTTGTCATATTTCCAGTTGAGTTCACCTGCATTCCAAAACCCAGTTTGCACACCCCCAGCTTCCTCCCAACAAGAATTTCAAACAAGAAAAGGTTGCCAACTTGATGAAAGAGCCCAAAGACCTTGTCCTTACTAGCCAGAGAAAAAGAGCTGGTACCTGTTCGTCAAGAACTTGTGGCTTTTCAGTTTGCATGTTTCTTGCTAACACTGTTTATCCAGGTAGCACAGATGAGGCGTATCATCTGGCAAGCTTACCTCTAAGCTTTTTACAACAAAGATGGTAACAGTGCAAGATAAGGGGTACATACAAAACCAAGAGTTCATTATAAATGCATTTGCATCCAAAGCAGCAGCAGCAGGACTTAGCTCTATGTTATCTTAAAAGCATACGCTTTCTGAATGCCACTCAAATACTCAGTGTATTTGCATCTGATACTGTACGTGTGTCACCCCAGGCAACAATATGGAACCAAACTATTTGCGCAGGCCTGCGCTTCTCTGCAAGGGCAGCAAGATAAGACATCTCTTCTCATGACAGTATGGAGGTCTTAGGATGGCTCATGAAAAACTACAAACAAAATTCTGAGGAGAATTCAGTGTCCCCACAGAAAGTTGGATTTTCAAAGGACCTCCTCAGATTAACAGTGAAGGCTTCTAATTGTGGAGTTCTTATTTTGACCTCAGAGTGGAAGCTGGGCAGTTAGGATTTCTAAGGCCTTGAAAACTTCGTCCCTAGTTCTGCTTCTGCCTGTTCAAGTGTTCAAAGAATGTGGCATAGTTGTGGAGAGGCTCCTAGTCAGAGAGGGTCAGTAACCTACAACCAGTAGAGAGATTAAGGTTAATTGGCATGATCTGAGTGCTGAAGCTATGTACTTCTTCTGAATTACTCTCTGTAGAAGTCCTGTTTTAATCCACTTGCTAAAAAGAGATCACAGACTATGCTAACAAAAGATAGGTATCAAGAGGTATCATCCACAGAAGTAGCATGACCTGAATACCCACTGTTTCACTTGCGAGTTGCCAGTCCGAATCAGAAGAAATGAATAGTTGTTAATATCTGGCCTTTACATGGTGGTGCATGTACAGTGTATTGATAGACCATCTGTTCCATGGGAGCAAAAAACTGAATCTCAGGTAAAACCACAGGAGGCTTGAGAATATCAGATGAGCAGCAATTCCTGTTGAGTGCAGTGGTTTATGCCCATGGTTGCCAAAGATGCCAGTGGAGAAGGAAAAACTACTGTTCCCTTTTACTTGGAAGGACAGTCACTCCAGCTCAGTCCTACAGCACGCAGCCAGGGAAGCATGCAGTGGTCCTCATCCTCCATAAACCACTTTGAGAGGAGAATTTTGTTTCCTACTGCTGTCACAGCACCTTTTACAACCTTTGTGCTCAAAACTGGTGGGTGAAAGAGCACAATGGTAACAAGAAATAAAAGTTTACCAGCTATTTATCTACTGACAAACCCACATAAAATAAACAAATGCAGCAGCAACAAAGATGAAACCCCTTTACTGCATCATCATTTGGGAACTTTCCATCTACTTTGTAATTAAAGACCTAGCTGTTTAAACCATGGAAAATGGGAAAATGGGAGTTTTAAAGTGGCCCAGTGCTTGTTACCACATGCATTAACGTATTATTCTGTAGCTAGGGCTCAAACAGCTGCAGTTAAACGTATTTTCTTGGTGTACTCCTTTAAACAAAGATTACTGGTTGAATATTTTTAGTAGTCCAGGTAAAACTAACTGCATATGCCTGTTCACTGTGGCATGGAACTGGACAGGAAACACTATTGTTACTACCCAGATTTTTCCTTAACTCTGATACTGGACTTAATCCAGGATTATTCAGAAGAGGAAAAGGAGAGAAGCGGATAATATATTCTTGCCTACGGGAGTGTAGAGGACAGACCTGTCAGATCACTGCTCATATTCCTGCTCTCATCGCTATAGACAAGGGATCCCAGAGCCAGTCCCCCAAATCCCAGTGAACACCTCAGCCTCTGGTCAGTGGATATTCCGAGGCAGGTCTTTCTCTCCCCCATTCTCTTCTGCACTGAGACTTTTTGGTACAAGCACGTGAATATATGTAGTCCTTCAAAACTTCAGTGTCTGTTTGGCCATCATGGGACAGCTGAGGGTCTCTTTTTCCTCATTTATATGTTGGCAAATAATATCTGGATGTTATTTTAACAAGGATCAGCTATAACTGATCAGTGTTTCCTGGCACAAAACTTAAGTAGTTTTTTTTTTTTCCCCAGAAATTCCAGGTTGGAGCAATAACTGAACTATCTCTACCTAAGCCAGCCATTGCTGTCACTGGCATGGCTGCCCAATGATTTCAGTTTCATCTGAGGAGTCAGAGGGACAAAATACTTTGGCAATAATACACATCAGAAAGGCAATCATCTTTCAGTGTCTTAGAAAAATACTGAACAAGGTGATGAAATGTGCTCTTTAACACAACGGGATCATTAAAAAAACAAGGTTTCTAGATACCCTTCCTAAGCCTAGATTTTCATATGCAGTGTTAAAAACTCACTAAAAGATTAAGCCAAATCATTATTCCTACTGTGCTGGCAGCACAGAAGGCTTACTTCCTAGAACACAGACGAAGAAGCTTTCAATAACTATACATGACATGTGGAATATTTGTCTAAAGAAAAAAACCCTGTAATTTAATGAGAACAGTAAAGGTACAGAACAATAAGAAACGAACGTCAGCAGACCAAGAAAGAGGTCAGAATTATTGTTTCTTTTATATGACACCTGGTTTATTCTTTTCTTACTAAGGGCTTAAATCAGTTTAATACCATTTTAGTTCATTCAGTGATTAACAAAAGTTAATATTTTATAAGACTTATTTATAATACCCTTGAGGTTTAGAGTATGTTTATGTAACCCTTCTGCCAGGAACTGGCAGCCATTGAAAGAGCTGGATTCGTTTATCTAGGGGTTCTCCCTGAAAACTTACACAACAGCAGTTTCAGCCTCCACCCAAAGCTAAATGACCTCCTTTGGGTGCCCTGACAAACAATAAATCCTGCTCAAGGCATAGCAAGGGTTTGAAACAAGGTCCAAAGACAAAGAGAACTTCAGAGATGAGGGAAAGGGAGTAAGAAAGGCTCAGGATAAACCCACAAGAGCCACTAATCAATAAAACCCATAATGCTCCAGTGAAATCCCTAACCTCCCTCTCCTCTTCATCTTTGTGACTCAAAACAAAGGCTTGCTTTCATTTCCAAGCAGATGCTTTGTCACCTGAATGTCCCTACCCACTCAAAACTCTCCCTATACTTAGTTCGTGGCTTCACTTTACAGCTAAGCTAATGAGCCTGCCTTACTGTCCACAAACTGGGAGGGATATCCTGTCCTCTCTTCAGCCCACAGCCCCTTGCTCGTGCTGATGCCCAGCTAACAGGCAGCGAACTGATACAAAGCACCAAAGTAGCACAGTACCAGCTGAGAAAACCCAAAAGTGAGCAGTGGATGGGGTTCTGCAGGTTCAACTCTCTCAAATCAAGTTGCTGTACTATAAAATGAAGGTCAAAGCTGGAACCAGGGAAGATGGCAAAGCTGGTAACAGAGAGCCAGACTGCTGTTGCTCCTAAAAAATAGGTTGGGCTGGTGTAGTTTGAAGATTAAACTGCTCTTAAGCATGGTGGCACTTTGGTATGAATTTTCTGACTTATCCCCATAAAGGCCAACCTCTGAGGGAGCATGGCGCTCTGTGGGTACAGGACTAACAGGACCATTGTGTCTCCACCCCTCCTGTACAGCCACCAACCGAGAGGAGGAAATAAGGCCCCGCTACAAAACACACTTTACTGAGGACTGCGCCCTGGGGTCAGCTTTGCAGCGCTGCTCTGCTCCGCTCCCTCAAGCAACACACCAGCCCTGAGGCTCTCCCCAGTGCCACGGCAGATCCTGCACACCTCCTGTGCCCATAGCTAGGCGATTTTTACAGCTCAACTTCCTCAGTTTCTCCGGGCACCCGGTTGAAAAGTGCCTGGTTTCCCGGGGAGCGGAGGAATTTACCTCGACCCGCCCGCCTCGGGAGCCTGCTGGGGGGAAACTGAGGCACAGAGGGCACGGCAGGCGCCATTTGCAGACAACAAAAGGCTCCCGCAGCTCCCCGTTCCTCTCCCGGGCATTCAGGGGTGCCATCTACCGGTGCCTCCTCCGTCAGGCGCTGACTGCGGCCGGGTGGCTGCCGGGAGGGGAGAGGCGGCGCGGCGCGGCGCGGCACGACGGGCAGCATGGCGGCCGCAGCCATGGCGCGGAGCGGCCAGCGGCTGGCGGGGGCAGCGGGTGCCCGCTGCG
>JAOEHY010028606.1:76350-89435 GCA_025447955.1 Psilopsiagon aurifrons | reverse complement strand
AGGTGCAGTACTGCGCCGAGCTGGTGCGGTGAGTGCGGCGGGAGGCCTCAGGCGCGGGAGTTAGCTCAGAGCAGGGAGCTTGCCAGCGCTTCCTCCTGCGGAAGAGGCGCTGCGTTCCCTGGGAAGGGTGACGGGAGTTTCCCCCGGCTGCCTCGGGCACGCGTGGCCGCGAAGATAACCCCTGCGGTCCTCAAGTGCGCGGTGGGTCCTCCCCTGGCCCTCGCCGCCTCCGGGGGCTGAGAGGGGAGCATGGATGATACAGCCTGCAAACGGCGATCTCCTTCCCCCACCTGCTTTCACTGCTGCTCTTATGGAATAACATTTTCATTTCATTGTCTCGGCTTTTTGGAGAGAGACAGCACCGAAGTGGGTGTTTAAAAATGATGGGTGTTTTCAAACCCTGGCTGCTGGGCAATAGCCGGGCTCCCAACGTGCTCCTTGGAAAAGTGAGCCAAAGCCGAGGAAATCCCCTGGGCAGCTGGACAGACAGCTCATGTAGTTTCTCCCACCCAAATGCAGGACGGGGAGAAGTTTGTGTTGTCAAAAGCATACATTTTTAGTCAAATCCAAAATGCTCCAAGGGAAGCCAGAATGCAGCTCAGACACTTCCAAGGCAGGCAGTGTTACCTGCTTGGCTTTTGAGCTGTGTACAACATACAAGGCCCTTTGGCTGCTTTCTAGTCTGCATGAGTTCAGAAGTACAAAGTAAACAATTAAACAAGTCTATTTGTAAAGACGTAAGTAATTTCTCTTTAGATAGCGTTGTTCTCGGTGGCCAACCAAAGCAGGCAGCAGGCCTCCAAGCATGGGACAGGATTATTTTCTCCAAACCAATGCTTGTAAAAGATACAAAGATATGTGTGATCAGCAGTAGTGTTCGTAGTAGGAAAACTAGTGGAAGAAATGTGTCAATCTCAAATTTCCTGTGCAGCCCCAAGCAGCCGGCCTACACTGATGCATCGGAATGCTTAGCCAGGTTGCATTTGCCATGATAAAACTTGAGATTACAGCTTTGTTTTCGTTGTTACTCTACCCAGGATTTGTTTACCTGTTACTGGGGAGATCAGAAGCTGTGTGTACAGTTAATATACAGGTAAAGTTAGCATATACAGGTGAAATGTTTTTGCAAACAACTGTGAGCAGAATAGATAGGTTCCAAGGTGCAAGAGCTGAGAATTTTTGAATTTGAATGGTGTTGTTATTTTTGTTAGGTCAAAAAAGACTACTTACAAAAATACATCGGCATTCAAAAATAATACCATGAAAGGTGGTTATACTCTTGGCGTCATTTAGTTGAAGCTGCTGTTCACAGTAGCTGATATATTGCATGGGAATCAAGTTATTAAAAGTAAGAGGAAGGACTTAACCATTCAAGCAGAAATGAAACGCTTGAGGCTATGCAAGCATCAGTAACTCACCAGTCCTGAATTTGAGTCTCCCACACATTAGAAGGAACAACTGAGTTACAATTTACTGATGTAGATTTGAGCAGCTTTTTTCAATATGCAAGATGTCCTTTCGGAAGTCCAGTAACTGTCCTAGCCAACTTTTCTTCGATCTGTTGGTTTGTCTGTAAACTTGTGCTTACTTGAGGGGAAACTGAAAAACACTTGGTGCCAGACTGAAGATCATTCAGTCCTTTCTTCATTTCTTAAACAAAGAGATTTGGGGTGGGCATGATCTGTGGTAATACCAATTTTATTGTACAGGCTGAGGCTTAATGGATTTGTTTTTCTGCTGCTATGTGCAGGAGTGCACAGTCAGCACTAAATTCACGTTTCTTTCTGCTTTTTTTTTGCTTAACTATTTTTCAGCTACGTTTAATTTTTAAGCTTACAGTAATTTGAAACCAGAACAACAACCGAACATGCCAACACCATTACTAGAAGGAAGACAAAATTTTCTATTGTTCTGCTATATTCTTTGTGTAATGTGTTCCTTTGTTTCCTTTCTGGAAGTAGAGGTGTTTTTCTGTTTGAACAACCCAGACAAAGTATATAACTGTGACTTGTAAAATGTGGAAGTAAATGTTGTAGTCAGCAATGAAGAAAACACTAGGTTGTGCTGATAATACTTTTCAGAAAGTGTCTTGAGGGAAGTTTGATGCTTCCGTTATTTAATGAAGGTGACCTTTACAGCCTGCTAAAGTTCACAAATGTTATGTTTTTGTTGATGCTTCTGTGTTTGCATCAAGCTCGAAAAGAAGTTTCACAACTGTCATGAAAACTCTAAAGCATTTGCTGTTTGTCAGCTGCTGCATATTGTAGCGGTAAGAGTTTCTGTTAAATCTCAGATACTTTTTGTTTGATGCTAAAAGTAGCAACCCTAATAACCTGTGGTTTTAGTTTGGCCTTGCTGTTTTAAGTTCACATTCAAAAGAAGTATGAGTACCTGCAAAAACAGCACACTTCATGAAAACAAGTAAATATCTTTTATTTGGCACCTGCTTCTGCACTCTTGAAGTGAAACTTGGAGTTGCTGGTCGTGTTCTAATGACGAATCAGGTTACAGTCTTATCAGAGTACACCAAAATGTTGTTCAAAACAAGCAGTTCAGCTCTCCAGAGGTGACCAAGTGTCTTTGTTAGCTATGGTTTTGATGATTTCACAATTTATGTGATTGTTTTTAATGTAATGGCACACCCAAGTGGCCAAGCGAAGGCATATCACTGTAGACTGGCAACAAGTTGCCTGTGGGGAATCTGGCAAGACCTGGAGTTCTTATGCTTCGAATATAGTTACCAGTATACAGAACCTTACTGGTTAAGCAGATGCTCTTCTACCAAGCTCCAAAGCACAATCTTAAAGAGATGTGTTTTCATGTTTGGAGCCGAAGTCTGGAATTTGGACAATCCGGATTCTATTTGCAGATATGCCACAGCCTCACTGCATGCCTTTAGCCACATAGCTTGAGATCTGGATTTGAGAGGTGCACTGGCAGTTCAGGCAGCGTCCCTCACTCTTGGAGTTTGTCTGATTTTAAAATAAGCTTAAAAGCTGCCACTTTTGTGAAGTCAGAGTTTTGAACTGTAACTTTTTGCTACTATTTCAGGAGTTCAGTGCCAAGCCACAGCACACCCGGTTTACATAGAGCTATAAATAATACATGTATTTTTACATCCTTTCACAGAAAGCGTGACTATGAAGGCTTTTTGTGTTCTCTGCTCTTGCCTGCGGAATCTCGAACCTCTGCTTTTGCCTTGAGAGCCTTCAATGTGGAACTGGCCCAGGCAGGTATTAAAATACATTTGTGAACTCTGGAAGTGTAAAATAACAGTTTCAGTAGTGCAATACAAACCTCTGATTTTGAGTGGCCCTTGGAAAGTGGCCAGCCTCCCCCAGTTTATTTTGCTTATGTACATAGTTTTGCTGACTTTCCTCTTCATTATGCGTTTTAAAATTGAATGATAACAAACAGGCTGTGGTCTTTGATGCCATTACATGATTGCATCTATGTCCTGGCTTCAAGTGCAGCGACTGAATCAATTAAGTGCAGCTAAATCCTGTCTGCTGAAGGTCTGTAAAAAAGTTGGATGATATAATCAGTTGGCAAAAGCTAGGTGATGCAAAGGCTGTGGGGAGGGATGTTTGTCATTAGGGAGTTGTGGGAGGGAGGTGGCTGCAGTCTTTCCCCTTTGCTAGCTGGCCAGAAACTGCCAGTGCAACCAGGAAGTTTGGTAATTCTTGCCAGAAAGGAGTGGTCCAAGAAATGTGCTGAACAAACAAAACCCCTGAACAACTTCTGCAGGCTGTGCTGGCAACCAGTTGCACTGCCCGCCCTCACTGCTTTTATCACTGCTTTTCCTTCTGGGAAGACAGCTAAGGTGAGGGTCACACAGGACTTAACCTCCATGGGTTTCAAAGTCAGGGGAGTGAAGATTTTTCTGTATGCTTTATGAGGAAAACATAAGGCCACAAGCATCATCAGAGGTCTGGAGCATCTGTCTTGTAAGAAGAGATTGTGGGAGCTGGGCCTGTTTAGAGAAGCCTGAGAGAGGATCTCATTAATGCATATAAATAACTCAAAGGTGGGTGCCAAGATGGTGCTGGACTCCTCTCACTGGTGCCCAGCGACAGGATGAGGAGCAGTGGCAGTAAACTAAAGCACAAAAGGTTTTGCCTCAACATGAGGAAGAACTTCTTTACATTGAGGGTGGCAGAGCACTGGAACAGGCTGCTCCGTAAGGTTGTGGAGTTTCCTTCTCTGGAGACATTCCAAACCTCCCTGGATGCATTCCTGTGTAACCTGCTCTGGGTAACCCTGCCTTGGCAGGGGGTTGGACTGGGTGATCTCCAGAAGTCCCTGCCAGCCCTAGTGATTCTGTGGATAACTGTGAATTCAAAACAGCACTTTCCCTACTGAGTTTGGCTATATCCTGTGTCTGTCTTTTTGTGTAGATAGATCAAGTGCCTTAAAGACACTGAATCTCACTCCAAATGTATCCTTTCCAGATCAAAGACTCCATAACTCAGAAGACTACAGGTCTGATGCGAATGCAGTTCTGGAGGGATGCTGTGGAAGGCATATACTGTGATAACCCGCCACATCAACCAGTTGCTACAGAACTGTGGAAGGTGAAATACACCTTTATTGCCCTACAATTAACTAAAATATTACTGCGGAAAATGACGACATCATTTTGTGTGTGCTGTGTTGTATAGTTAATAGCATTATTTTATCTAAACCAGTGTAAATTATTCTTCTGTCTGTGCCTGATATTATAAGTTGCTGACAGCCAAGAGCAGAGTTGAAGAAGAAGGATATTTAGGACCTAGTTGGAGGGTCAAACTTCTGTGAACCATCTGCTTTTTTCTCTTCTGTTTAGGTGAAGGACAGAATAAATTGTGGTAAGCTGAAAACTGATACAAAGTGAAGTGCATAAGTACACTATCCTGAGCCAGTGCTAGTCCTGCCTGAAGAGGTTAAGCTGTGCAAAAAGGAAGGAGGCTAAGCACTGAGATTGAAGTGGCAAATAAGGCATGGAGAAAAGCTCAAGACCTTCATACGCACTTATTGGGTAGTAGGGAGAATCTTAATACAGTCTTCTGCCATCAAGGGTTGCTTGATGTCTTCTCTTTGTGTATTATGTTTTTTGCACAGATCCTTTTGTATGCATTGAGTGACAAGGAATGTATTTGTGAACTTAACAGTTTATTTTTACCAAGATGCCCAGGTTTTGCAGGTGCTAGAAGAAGCTCATAAAGTACACTTGCAGATCTGTTCCTCTGCTGCTTGTGACCAAAATTTTTGTTTCTAGTTAGTACCGTCATTGGTAAGTTTGATGGATGATTGAAGGTCTGACAGCAGTTAAGTGGATTTTCCCTTGATGCTCATACAGAACCACATAATAATGTAGTTTGTTGGGCTCTCTTCTAGTCAAACTTGTCACTCAAAGGTAACATCAAACTTAGATCAGGTTGTCAGGGTCACACTGAATTAAGTTTTTAGTTCCCTTATGGATGGAAATTCCAGACATTGCTAACTTGTCATCTTAGGGCCCTGCAAGTCTTAGAACCTTCAGAATGAGCAGGTACCATAAGGCCTCTATAAGATCAGAATTAGCATTTAAACTAAAGATCTCTGGGCTCCTGAACAGGAAAAGCTGCTCTTTGTCTAGATCTCAATAGCTGAATACAGTTAACTTCAATCTTGTAGGTAGGTTTTTGGGCCTGCTGAAAAACAGGCAGTGAAATGTCTAGTCTTCACCCAAGTATTCATCTGCATTGTTTCTGTTAAAATCCTGTGAAAAGCAGGACACTCACTGTAATGTTGGATTAGAACAACGCAGTTTCTGTGGTTTTAGAGCATTTCACACCCACTCTGCTGCACCTCTGAGACCACAAAAATGAGGCCTTTTCAAGTCCTCTTTCAGTGATTTTGGCAGTGCCGAAACTCTGGCCTCTCCCTGACTCTTACGCCTTCCAATGTGAAATAAAGCGTAAGTGAGCATTTGTTCCTGTCTGTCAACACATACGTTTAGATTAAATTGGGATTTAAACAAGATACACTTTGTTTGACTAAGAGAAAACATCAGTGAAGCCAAGAAGTAAAATAAAACACCTGTTGCAGTCACTTTTAGGAGGACCAGAACTGTTGGTAGGTGTCTCCAGCTCATACAGTTAGAATGAAGACTGGCAAATGTTGTGAACATTTTTATGGGATTATGGGAGTTGAAGATGCACCGAGGGTGATATTTTAATGTAGGCATTAAAATGCAGATTTGGTCATTTGGCATGTCAATCTTTCTGTGCCTTTGCGTTTTATTTCCTTCTTTCTGTCTCCTAGCATATGGCAAGCTTCCCAGGAAAAAGACTGTTTTCTCCCAGAGAGCTTGTCTTCTTTCCAAGGAGGAACTTGCTTTACTGTAGCTGAATTTATTTCTGAAGATACCCTCTCACATAGTTGTCTGATTGAGTGGGTTAAGTGCTAGTTAGTTTTGGATATGATTGTATATATTCTTTGGACCAGTTTTAATTTCAGGCTGCTTGTGTGTGTATCCATGTGGGGGTTGTGTTTTAATGCCCGAACAGTCTCTGAGCAGAAGCCTTGCCCTGGCCAACCTCCCTCCCAGTTTAATAGCTGAGCATGATGTCGTATGGTATGGAATATACCTTTAACCAGTCAGGATCAGCTGTCTCAACTGTGTTGCCTTGTGCACCCGCAGCCTGCTCACTGGTGGGGTGGTGCGAGCAGCCCAAAAGGCCTTGACGCTGTGTAAGCACTGCTCAAACGTCAGTGTGTTATCAGCATCATTTTCAGCACAAATCCAGAACATTGCCCCATATAAGCTACTAGGAAGAAATCTTATTCTCTCCCAGCCCAAACCAGTACAACATTTAGACAGGAGTCATGCATATATTGAGGTATCAGTTGCAGCCCTTTCCAACAGCTGCCTGCCAGTCACACTCCTTTCTCACAAAACAGAAAATTGGTTTTGAAGTGGAAGAAGGAATTGGCCTGTCTCTGGTAAGATCTCACTTCACGTATGATTTCCCTAAAGGAAGGCCAATATAAGACAATCCAAACAGAACTGGTTGTGAAAGGGGATATTGGAAAATAATTCAGAAAGTGTTTCTAGGAGCTCTGGTAGTTTTGAATGCTGCAGAGTGCTGGAGAGAACTAACAGTCCAACCTGAGCTGGTGGCCTTTGCGCTCAAGATGTGATTTTATTTCTGCATTTCAGCAAATACCCCAGGAATGACCTGTTTGAAGAGCATGGCTTCCCAAATGTTCCAGAGTGTCATTGCAGTTCTTAGAAAGAAAGATTTGGAAAGACTCCTGAGCTCACAAGTATTGCAGAGCTGTCAATAGAATTTAGCATGTCTTTTGCACAGCAGATTTTATGTACTCTGTTTTCATACTGTTGAGTTTGTGTGAGGATAATTTTGAATTCCCAGAATAAATACTGATTTATCACGTTAAATATGTTCCTGAAGTTTTGTATATACCAGAATACTCACATTCAGATTCCAAGAGTTTTATGCACTAGGGAAGTATATAAATAGTCTTTAATTGTATTTCTAGGATTATTAATAGTTCATCTCTCAGTGATTTTAATATAAACTTATAACAGCTGCATGATACTTGTTCTTACTTATCTGCCCATTTTTAACTTGTGAAGAATGAGGTCTAATTCGCCAGTGTGGTGGAAGAAGCCCATTTCCAAAACTTGAAAAATGAGCACCAGTGTGTTTGAATGAAGGTAGCTCAAAATAGATATAATATACAAATCAGGAAGTTTAGGAGAACTCAGTTTGGTGCTTTAAGTCTTGACCTGTCACTGTTCAAAGGATTTAATTTACAAAATAATAAGACAAACAAGTGAGAAGCACAACTGGCGTTTGTAGTGGTAACTTAGTATTTTCCTTTTCACGTACCAAGTGCTTCCTCAAGGAGATTTTTTGGAGTCAACCTGATCTGTTCTTGATGAACCTGGAAAAAAAAAGTATTTACAAGTATAACGGATGTAAAGAAGAAGTTGAAAGTGAGCTATAAAGGCTGAGATTGTGAGAAATCTGCTCCATAAGTTTTGTTTATAAATACTGTATGTGTGATTGCAGCCTTTCTGACAATGTGGACTGCAAAATTCAGCCTGTGTAAGTAAGAGGACTGAAGGTGAATTTGATAGAATGAAGTGGTATAGGAAGAAAGTCAAATACAAGATAAAAGCCAAAAGAAGAATGTGGAAATACGAGATGCTGTGGGACAGTCTTTTTAATAAGCCCATAATATTGAATATTATATGGCTTGATCGGATGCTGTCTTCACAGTACATATTGGTATATTGTACTGATGCTTTCTTGAAAATTGACAGGGGAAGTCTTTTTATCGCTTGTCTCTCAAGGAACCTCTGTTCTCTTTGGAAAGTGAACATAGTTATCTGCAAATATTTTATGGGAATGTATGACTCCATAAAAGAATAAATGACTTTAAAAAAATGTTTTAAAGCAGATGCTCTCAGTGAACTGGCTTGATGTCCAACATTGCCTTTTTGTGTGCCACAGCTTGTAACAAAGCCAGTTGAAAATTGTATCTGAAGCAGATTCTAATTTTCCACTTTGATTTAACCCAGTAAATACAATCCTCATATGAAAAGGCTTCTCTAAAATATATTTCAGCCTTCATTCAGAATGCAGTACTACCATCACTTTGTGTACATTAATATGGATGTTTTATTGGTAATTTTCAGGCTGTCAAGAGGCATAACTTGACTAAAATGTGGTTTATGAAGATCATTGATGAAAGAGTAAGTATTTTCCATTCAAAGTCTGATTCTGGTTTTAGTCATAGGGGTTTTCCCCCTTTTTTTTTGTTTGCTTGTGTGTGTAAAACAAAAGCTTAAATAATTACTCTTTTCAAGACAGTAGTGTTTCTCTTTAGAATGGTACTGCTGTATTTCCTTCTTGACACTCTTGCCCATAATTTCTGTTCTTTCTGGCCAAAATGGCTAATAGGATCCTTTGTTTATTTTTGCTTTAAAATAGATGTAGTTTGTGAGTCCACATTTTCTTGTTCTCTGCTCTGGTAATATCTGTGCTCATGTTTTCTGTTTGCTGGTCTCTGTTCTGATTTCAGATGCTTATCCCTAGAAGTAATCCATTGGGAAGTATACTTAGATACCTTTCTGTATGTAAATGAGGGGAGTTCCATCCTACAGGATTATGTAATAAGGTCTCTACACACAACTGCTAAGAATTTTGGAAAACTACACTGCATTGGCATCACCTTACTCTTCCTCATGTCTTTTCACACGTTGTTAGTATTGCCCCTGAGTAGCCTTCTGTAGTGGTGAGCCATGGGTGTAAAACCTTAAAAATTAAATGATCCGTCTGCACCTTTTTGCTACACATTGCTGCTTCTCCTTAGCATGGCTTTGGAAATGTTTCGAAGCAGTGCTGTAAATTGGAGCATTCCAGTCACATTCATTTTAGAATGTCCACCCTTTTTCTGGGAAAAACACTGAGAGGAACAGTTTCATTGGTACAGTGGTGCTTGCATGGGCATGAATGAATAGCTGAGGGCAGGGATTTCTTAAGCTAGCTTTGCTGCTAAAGTTAGTGTGTCACAAAGGTATACCTTGAGACTACTGATGATCAGTTACTTGAGTGTTGTTCCTATTTCAGAGGGGTTTTTTAATTGTAAGACTGGGGTGATTTAACAACAAAAGCCACAAGGGCAGGAAAAATGATGGAGGATGTTATGGTTTTGGGTGTATTTGCGTATAACTTTGAAACTTGTGTATTCTATGATTTATTTTAGTGCATGTTTTAAAAAATGCATCCCTGTTTATCTGAATTTCTTTGTGCTTCTCATGAAAATTAAGTATTAAAATTAGCAACCCCGCAGTGTAAGAATATCACATGATGTTTTCTTCTGCCTGTATCCTTTTTTATGAAGAATTCTGATTTCTTCTTATTGCAAAAAGTTATATTTGTTCTAGTAACCAGACTTGGCTGCAGTTGCATGTAGTTATTAGTTATTTGGTTATGTTAAACTTGCTAGAACTACTTCTGTCTGTGTTTATGCTCTCTTTCCATCTCTTAATTTTGTCCTTTTTGTTTTTCTAATAGTGAATTAGGCTGACACAACCATATTAATAAACTTGTGCAAACAGCAGTTCTGTTTACATTTTACTGAAGTTCTGTAGTGCAGAATGTAATATTAACAAATATAATAATGTAATAACAATACGTAATGTTGTTTGTATTATAGGAGAAGAATTTGGATGACAGGGCATACCGTAACATCCAAGAGCTTGAAAAGTATGCTGAGAACACTCAGAGTGCTCTCTTGTACCTCACCTTGGAAATGCTGGGTAGGCATTTTCGCCTTTTAAATTTTGTTGGTGACTGAGTGCAGGTACAATATTTATTGGTGTTTATAAAAAGCCCACTCCTTTTCCACGGGAGTTTAATTTCAGAAGGAGTTGTCTTAGATGATACTTCAGTTATCTTTTGAATACTCAACTGTAAATCTGGAATCGTACCACACCTGTCCTGGGATTCTGTACTTGCCTTAGGAGCTGCACAGTGAAAGTTCATTGAAGTGCAACTTCCTACTGCTGTGTTGTTTGTTACTTTGTTTTCTCTTTTCGTGTTCCTTGTGGTAAATTCAACTCTTCACCATATTTTCTGATTGTCCCACTTGTCAGAACACCAAGTGCTGTAGTTTATTCTGCAGCTTTTGTTCTATATTGCAGTGATATACACTGGTTATCTTGAAACAGCTGACTTCCCACTTTCCTTGTTTATGATGTACATAGGGGTCTGAATCCTCTTCTCTTCCTGAAAGTAGGTTAACTGTCAATGATTGAATAGCTAGGAAAAATGCTACAAAGATGATAGGACTCTTGTGGTTAAGAGCTACTATGTGTGTCATGTCTAATAGAAGAGTCACAGAATGGGAAAGAACTGTTCAATTGCAGTGGAGAAAAGGATATTCTTTTAGGTGTCTGTTGCATTGTGGAGGTATCCTCTGTATGACTTCAGAAGTAAAAGAAGGGTGAGAATTAGCATATTTAGTAGTATTTAGTATTGTAGTAGCAATATATTCCTCTTCCTTACCACACTAGTCTGATGGCAGGCCAATGCTGTGGTTTAAACAGCTTAAAAAGAAAACAAGAGAGACAAATGCAAAGATAGATATTGTGAGCACATTCTTCTTTGGAAGAAATGAGGAACCTCTCTCTTAACATCCGATGCTCACTTCCTCAGTATGAAATCAATTAAGTGTTGCAAGTGTCTTTCAGTGAACATGTGATGGAGAAATGTTAATTTTCCATTGCTTTGGTGATCAGATTCAATTTGCCATGCTACTGCCTCATTGCCCATGATAGCACAGGAGAGGCAGCAGAAATGCAAGTTTGGGGCAGGGGGTGTAGCTGTAGGAGCATTCTCTTGGGCTTCAGTATACTGCTGAATTGGCTGCAGCTAATCATGAAACCATGCTGTAAGCATTAATGCTTGTCAGGAATCTTACACTTGAATTATTCTTCTGGCAGGAAAAACTGTTCTTGGAATACTGTTATCCTGGGAAAAGACATGACAATGAACATGTGTATGTGTACTGATGTATTGTATCTGAATAGGTGCTACCCTGCTAACTGTACCCTTTGCGGAAACTGCAACAAGCTAAGAGATATCTTGCTCCTGAATGTGAAAGTCAATGAATTTCCCTGCTGCTTTGCAACTCTGAGATGAGATCTCAAGGCAATTTATGAACATAGACAATTTTAGCATGGACCAGTGCACTTAGCTTTCCTTGAATATGACTATGATACACATCAGGAAAGACTCTACCTCTCAGAAGTCCTGACAGTATGTTTCTAAACATATTTCTGCAATTTCAGGTGTGAGGGATGTCCATGCTGACCATGCAGCCAGTCACATTGGGAAAGCGCAAGGCATAGTTACCTGTTTAAGAGCAACTCCGTATCACTGTACAAGACAAAAGGTCTTTCTTCCCATGGACATTTGTATGCTGGTAAGGGAAGCAAGTTGTCTGGAATTGCGCAGGATAGCATTTCTAATGGTGTCTCTCAGTCCTAGATAGGAAGGAGATCATAGATTATTAGGCCAGAAACGAAACATGTAGAAAATTAATGTGTAGAAATGCACATATGGAATGGTGCCTTTTGTTGTTGTTGCTGCTTTGCTTTATTTTGGATTTTTTATCTTTTTTCATTTCCTATCCCTATGAAGGAAGCACTGTGAGAAATCTTACTTCTGAATCACATCCTTGGGTTTCTCTTTGCTATCTTTTCATAAATGTGCTGATGGATTTGGGTGGTTTTGAGGGCTTGTTTTGGTTTGTTTTGTTACATATTTGAGAGCTTGAAGCATACATTCTATATATTGCTGTATGAGATGGTGTAGTCCTGCAAATTCTGCAATTCAAACTGTATACCTAATTTGCCTTGGAATTCAGCAAATCTTGCAATCTGGGTAAAATGGGATTAAAGTTTAAAATGTTTAATTAATGTTCTCTAGCTAGATCTGTCAGTATCTTAACTGTTACTCCTTCATCCCCGGTCTTTAAATGTTAATGCTGTTCTTTTTATTTTTAACCAGAATTTATATAAACATGGTGATGTTTAAGGCAGTTATGTTAGTATTGTCTGACTATTGTTTCAATACAGTTGAAAGTTTTAATTTGGAGTTTAGAAGTTTAGGCCATTGAAAAAGCACAGATACTAATATGAGTCACAGTTACAAGACTGCAGAAAGGAGCTGCACCCTGGTTTCAGCCCTTCTGGAGCTGGGTGGTGTGGAAGGCCTTCCAAGGATTTAGCTTTTCAGGCATAGCCTGAAAATTCACAGTCATTGCTTGCCATGGAAGGTGTTTTACAGTGAAACTGTAAAAGCAGCTTGCATCCCTTCTATGCAGACCAAGCATCCTGTAAGCATTTCAGCTGCTGGCAAGCGTCACAGACTTCTGCTGGAGTCTCTACCTCCTTTGAAGCCTACCTGTCTGCCTCTATACAGCTTTCATAGATCTGAGTGTGGTTGAGAACAGGCAACTGGTTTAGTTCGGATGTACCAGATTATGCCTTACATTGGTCAAAAATTGTGATCAAAGAATAAGTC
>JAOEHY010028606.1:56042-76007 GCA_025447955.1 Psilopsiagon aurifrons | reverse complement strand
TTTTTTTGGGGGGGAAGGGGGGGGGGGGGCGGTGTTTGGTGCTTCTGTTTTTTTGGTTTGGTTTTGGCTGTGGGTTTGTTTGGGTTTAATTTTGGTTGGTTGGTTTTGTTGGGGTCTTTTAGGTTGGGTTTTTTTTGGCAGGCTTAGAGGTGCACAGTGATCCCAAGATAATGACTTGCCTCATAAGCCAGCATGGCTTCTGTGTTAGCTGTTACTGGCTTTTTCTGCCTAATACTGATTCTTGGATTCTGGTTTTAAATACTGAGCGTCTAAACTGATCTAAATTCCTGAAACTTTAAAATCTGACTTGGTATCTCACTGACCACAGAGTCTTCAGGGGACAAACTCATGCAGAGAGAGTCTGTACTAACTGTTCTCTTTGTTAACTTGATGTTTTTTTCCCAAGTGACTGGCCAAAAAATCCTCATGGAATTAAAAAGGAAAGGGCAGTGGTAAAGCATTTAGGCTGTTTCAGTCTTGTCATTAATTCAGTTGCTGGGACAGGATTTTGAGAAACTAAAATGGAACTTGATATTTATTGAGGGGTTTTTATCTTTCTGATTTTCCTTCCTGTGTCTAGCATGGAGTTTCACAAGAGGATTTCATAAGAGGCAAGCAAGAGAAAAATGTGAGAGATGTCATTTATGACATTGCCAGCCAGGCCCATATTCATCTAGAACATGTGAGCTTCCTTACTTTTTATTTGATTAAGCATAATTGATGGTAGGCTTCACAAATTATTGTGCATGTGTTGTTAGGAGAATTAGAGCTCCATACTGAATTTCAGATATTTTACTTTCAATTACTTTGAGAGTTCAAGTAAAAAAACCACAGTTCAAGTAAAATCAGACCAGCAGAAACCATCACACAAACCCTTTAAATATTACAGCTACTTCTGTTGGAATACTATGCTTATCTGTATGTACAGGAGGCAGTTTACTCACAGCCAGGTCCAATTGCATATGTATAAATAGTACTTAAAAGCCTTATTACTGGGAGGGAAACTTCAAGCAGACTTTTCTAAATGCAGCTATGTGCCAGCATGGAATCAGCACCATAGAAAGCACTTCTGAATATGGTATTTCACAGCACTGGGGAACGGCTGCCAGGAAAGCAGAGCGTGTTGCCTGTAACTGCTGGTTAGTGTCTGTGGGAGCAGGGGTTCATTCTCTAACATGACCAGCCCTGCTCAAAGCTATGTTAGGAAAGGTGCTTTCTGTTTATTTCTTTCCTGGCTCACACCCAGGTGAATTAAGAAAAACTTCACTTGCTCGGAACAGTGGATAATGATTCCTGGAGAACTGCAGAATCCTATTCTTTTCCTTTTATGCACTTATTTTAGCTACATTCTGAATTGCTTGTTGGTACATAATACAAAAGCAAAAGAATGTTTTGTCAGCAATGCTGTGTCTGCCTTAATATGGAAAACTTGCGAGAAGTACTGTAAGGAGTTTATGTCTACAACTACATGTGTGCTTGATGCTTCCAATCTGAAAAGATACCACTTCAAAGTAAAAAAATGCCAGATTTATCTCTCCATTTAAAACTTTAGTATAATCCTCAATTATAGTATTAAGCTATAATCGCAGTATTTTATGCAGTAGAGATAGAAGGGCCCTTCTTGTTTTTTCTGAAGGTAAGATGAGGCATGCCTGTGGTTTCTTCAGTCAGCGATTAGTTAGTTGATTAATGTTTTTATTTTTTGATAATAATATGTAGCCTTAGGCTTTGTTTTAATGCAGACTATTTATAATTTGCATTAAATACATTCCTGTTCATGTCATTTCACCCGATGCCTCAGTTTTTGTTGTCACATGCTCAAGGAAACTGTTTATTCCACTTAGAAGCAGGGAACAGAGTTGGGAAAAATGCAGTGTCAGGACTGTCCACTATGTGTCTTTTTTTCATTGCCCACCCCTCAACCCATAATGCACAGTGTATAAAACCCATTGACTTTGGCTGCAACTGTGGCTTTCTAAAATTCCAGTGCTTGGCCTGAAATGCCTCATATCAGGGATGGGAGGCATGGAAAATGAGCAGTGTGTATTTATTGTCCAGATGTTTAAGATTTGGTTGATGGTATTGCATGGAAACTATGGGGAGAAGCAGGGAGAGAATTTGGTTCTTTAGAGCCCTTCAGCTAATTTGATAATTCCTAGTGTGTTGGTGCCCTGGCTCCCAACATGCCAAACCAGCTTCTGAGGAGAACAGGCAGAACCTTGCCCCCCTTTCTTCCCACTCCACTCCTAGAGCCCTGCCCATGTTATGCACTGGGGGGGTCCCATGGAAAATACGCAGTGTGATCATGTAATTAGAGACTACTCAGAAAAAGTATAAACACAAGGAAAGCAGATTAGGGCAGCATTAGCATTTTGTTCAGCTGAATGTTGATCTTGGCACCCCCCCCCCCCTTTTTTTTTTTTAATTGATGGGTTCTATCATCGTAGTTAAAATATGAAAAATCCTGTGTGAATACTTGCTTCCAGCCTCCAGCATCATCAGCAAAGAATAATCGACAGTGCAAGATCTCTAGAGTGTTCAAACCACTTGAACTGGCAATAACTGCCAGTAATAACAGGGTATTATTAACCTCCTTGATAATCAGATGGTCTTTGTTAATGTAAGGATAACGACACTTTCTCCCCTAATGGATGAAATAGGCTTTTGCTGGCAACATTTGCTGGGTATTTCAGGACTTTAGGTGAATGTAATGGGCTGCTGCCTCTGAATGAATCTGTTCTCTTGCATAAAATCACTGTCTTGTTTTGCCTGAGGGTCTTTTCAGCCATTTACCCTCTTAGTTGGAATTTCAGGGTAGGGTAAAGTTTAAACTTGCAGAGAAGTTTCAACAATCTCAGCATTTGTTTCACAGATCACATAGTTTGGAGGATGAGGGTAACAGTTACCAGCCGCATTTCACAGTCGGAAGAAATATAATCCTCACATGCTAAATTAAGTCTCAGCAATATTATATGAAGTATATTGTAGTAAATGGGGCACTTACGTGGATGTAAGTTTCTGAAGTGTGGTCAGCTCTTCTTGATACTGCGACTGATGACCAGCAGAGGGCAAAGTAAGGTAACGAAGATCGCAGTTTCCTTTAGGAACTGTGTGGTTTATTAGAATAAAAGCATATAATAAAAGTGCTCTGTCAGTCCCACAGTGATCCCTTCATAAGCCTGCATATACATTTACACGTTCCACCTCTTTTAAGCATCCCTCATTTTGGCTTTTTACATTTATCTCAATTATGCTAGATCATTATGGACTCAGTTTACCAAGGGAGGGAGGGTTAAACTGTATTTATTAAATCAGATGCAATTTGGGACTTTGTTGGAATAAGGGATGCTAATTTACATTGGTTTATTATATGTAAACTGTAAAGACTGTCAAACCATACAAGAATTTTAGCAGGCCTCTCCCAGTATCGCATATATTTGCAATTCCTTTTGTATACAGTGAGGGATGGTGCTGGCTTGCACATAATGAAAAATTGTAGTTTCAGTATGTCAAAATAAAGAGGGACAGAGCCTGTAATGCAGTCTGTTGCCTCTAACCATTATGTATAGTACTTGATGTTTAATGTGATGTGTTAAATTCTCCTCCTAAGTATGTTCGGTTTTGTTTTTCTTTCTCCCACCTTACCCTATTTACTTCCAGGCTAGATCTTTCAGTAAGAAAGTTCCTGTGAAGGCATATCCTGCTTTTTTCTGTACGGTGGGTGTGATACAATGCACTCTTTAAGTGATGGACTCCTTTCTGTGCTAATATGTTTATGAGTATGAAATTGAGCATGGTTAACTAATGCTTCTTGTGTCTGGTCTGGGGAAGGATGTAATCCCTAAAACTTGTGAAAATCATAATGCCTGCTTGAGGAACCTCATGGTTTTGATCAGCACTTCTAATCCTTCTGTAACTACATCATTGCGCCCAAGATGCCTGCATATTCATAGACCATTGTTCTCATGCAAGGGCCCAATAATCTTGTCTATTTTTAGAATTTGCTGTTTGGTCTAATAAAGGATAGTGCTTCTCTTCACAAAACCTGCCTTTGATATATCCTTTAAATGTGATGGTTATGCTACTGCTTAATAAAACAGGCAGATCATCAGGCCTTTTTGCATTTCCTCATTTGGTTTCATGTATTGCTTTTTAAACTTAATGCCCATTTTGTTGTATGCACCATATGGATTAAGCTTTTTTTTTTTCTTTTCTAGGTTGCTTTAGATGAGTATTTATGTAATGTGCGAAAAGTGGACTTCAATATATTTCATCCAAGCTTACAAAGGAAGAGTACATTATTACCATTGCATTTATATATTAGATCTTGGAAAAAAACATATTAAAGGTCTTGTTTTTTTTAATATGGGTTCAGAGTGCTGAGTTTTTTCTTTTATGCCTTAACTTTATAGAACTGTTAAGTGTGTAACTTCACACTTCTGCAAAGTGGAGTTCATGGGGAACAGCAGATGCACATGAACTGGAGCTGTCAGCTTGCTGGCACTGGTTAAGTTTGTTCTTGGAATATTAGGCTGATATATCTGCTTCCCATGTCTGCCAAGTCATATGTCCCTGTCTGAGATTACTCTTCTTGTCTTTCCTGTAGTAACAGCAATATGACAGAATTATTCTTGGACAAATTCTGTGCTAATAGATACTTTGACAGTTCTGACACTTTACTGAGGAAAAAATAAAAAGACTGCTTTATTTGTGCCCAAAAGCAGTTACAGTGAATGCTTTATAATCAGTTAAGCAATTTTGTTTAGCGCAAGGCGCAGGCTTCTCGCAAGTATTAATGATGCTTTATAGTTGGAGGAATGAGCACATATATTTGAATGAAAGAAAACTGTCAGGAAAAGCTTAAGCTGTTTCAATTATGTAGAATTTCAGACTGGTGAAATAGAGCTGTAGTACAGAAATCAGTTAACTGTTGAGATTGAGTGTTAAAGTGACTATAGGTAGTGGGAGGATAGCTTTGCAACATAGGAAGAGAGCCCTAACACGTGTCTATCTCCAGCTCAGCTGAAGGGTTTTTCACTCTGCTCTTGGCTTGGCTGTATCTCCCTCCTGGCCTCTTGTCTCCCTGTTGTTGCCCACAGCTGCCGTTTCAGTGTGGGTTCGACTGCCCCTTTGTTCATACTCACTGTGTTGCTCAGGACACTCTCTTGCATGGCTTTCATGAATTCCTTCAGTACTGTGAAGAAACATGTTCCTGAATGTTGCAGGTCATATGAGTCCTCCCTCTTTAAAGATACTTCTCTGTATCTTTGTTGGGAAATTAGTGGAGGCTTTGTACTCTGCATCCCTTAGGATCAAGGTAAATGTTTCTGTTTGAATTGTTGTTTGGTAAAGTAACACTTCCAAACATCCAACTTGATTCAGCTGCACAAATCTGGTAGCTTATTCTGCCGTCATCCTTGCTCTAGTAAATAGCTGCTTTTCCTGAAGAATCGTTTCTTTAATCAGGGTTAATCTCCTCAGATGCTTGGTTGTATAACAGCATCCTGTATTTTAGTGTACAGTGCCTCATCATGAACTTCTGAGAACAAGAATCACGGCTTTTTTTAATCACAGGAACTGTCAGCATGGTAGAAATCTTAGGAACTCAACATTAAATCCTTCATTTGGTGATTTTATTTTACACGTTTGAAGTTAGTTTGTGATACAGAGCTTGGTTAATTCAGCAGTTTCCTATTTCCAAGTGAGACATTTCTCTTTGAATTTGTTCAGCTCAGGATCTTGGTTTCTGTATTACTAGAAGTGTAATAATCAGGGTTGTTAGGAACCTAGAAAAACCTGTGTATACCATACTGGGAGATTCCTGGCTATTTTCTAAAAGTAAAATCTCAACAGGCTCTTTCCACTTCTCGGGTCAGCTCCTGTATCTTATCATTGAGGTTCTTGGATGTGGCAGAGTCTGTTAAAAAGAAACCATTTCCTTCCTTTGCCGGCATGGCAGCTATTCCTGCCAAATGAAGAGCAAAGGCCTGGGCTGTGTTGCTGCTACCAGGCCAGCTGCACATTTGCTCTGTTTATTTTGTGTTCTGCAGAAAGCATTGCAGATGTCTCTTTCTGTGTTTGGTCCTTGGTTTGTTCTGAGTGTGCTGAGTCAGGGCAAAAGTGACAGCCCTCTGTCCTTTCAAAAGGAGTTTCTCTCCTGTGAAGTGAACTTTTGGCAGGAGCACAGCACAGTAAGGAGAAGGAGAAGAGAAACCATGTAGTATCTCCTGTGCATCAAGTTGCTACAGTGGTATCTTGCTTGCAGGCCACAAAGTCAATGCTTAGCTTTGGTGTTGAAAGTGGAACAAATCTTGACAATGTGCTTAAAAAAAACATAAGTAGAAGGGCTGATTTGTTATAGTGTAGAAAAGAAGCCATGTGATGCAGTGAAAGGTTAGCACAGTAACTTAGTAAACAGGATATGGAATAAATAAATTCAGATTATGACTCCAGTCACAAGAGAGTTTTGAGTGACCTCAGTAAAGCATCACTTTGAATTGCAAGTGACAGGAGGCTGCTTGAATAAGCAATCTGTCTCCTTTGTGTCCTTCATGGAACAGCTCTCTCTTGGATGGCTTTGCTTGATTCTGCCTTAGGGACAATGTTGTGAGCAGAGGCATTAAATACCTGTCAAACAAGGTAGTCTTAATTTGTCTGCTTTCACTAGTATCATCTCCTTTATTTCTCTCTAACAGTTCTGATAATTTATAATTCTACACCCTACAAAAATTTATCTTATTTTTCCCTTTTGTTGTTGGTTTTGGTTGGTTGGGTTTTTTTTGTTTGCCTGTTGGACCTGACAAAAGACTTTCTCATATTGATGCTAACTTACTGGTTATTCCTATCAGAAAAGCAAGTAGCAAATCTGCTGCTAGATGCTAATTGCATGTTTGAAAAAAGCTTCCGCGTCTGGTTAGCCTGGCCCATGTAAAGCAGCAGTCTGGCAGGAGTCCTCCTCAGTGACCTTATGTGTTTTGTATATCTTTGATCTATATGGTCTTGCTTTTGGTTAAGCACCGAATTGCATCTCCATCTTTCTCTTCAGAGCACTTCACTGGAGTCTGTTCTAGAATCTACACTTAGATGTGCAAGTGTAAGGTAGCAAAATGTATGAGTTGTATTAAGTCCTGTAACAGATTTTTATGGTAGGTAACAACTACAAGATCAAAAGTCCTGAATTAACAGAAACACATCAGACGTCACTTAACCTAGTGATCTTGCAGTTTCATTGGTTTCCCACTTAGGCACATAATAGTCTTAGTAAAAATCTCAGTCATCACTTGTGAGAAATATGTCCTCCTCATTGTCCCCGTTTCCTTCAAAGCTCAGCATCTCAGTTATCTGCATCTTATTTTGGCCCTCTCTAGTGTCAAAATGTTCAACACTACCAGAAAACACTTTCCAGGCTTAAACATAAGAACTGCTATACTGCAGAAGAGGGAGGGTCATGCACCTTTGTCTTTGTGTTTTACAAAGGAAGACACAAGAGGAACCATTTAGACTATTATGAGCAGTCTCCAAATCCAAAAGAGTGAGGATTTTTTTTCCTTGCTCCTCTGATGCCAGGTTAAGAACTACAAAGTTTTAGTTATAAAAGGATTTAGGAGATACAGTGTTATGCTGAATGTGCTCAACCTGTTTTCCATTGTGTTTGTTGATGGCAATTGTACTGAAAAATTACGTTTGTCTTTCAGTTGTTAAAACATCTCCGTCTTTCTTCAGCTTTCATGATTCTTCTAAGTCTACCGATTATTTTTTTTAACGTGGCTCCACGTGGTGATCCTCAACCACTTTGAATCCACTGAAGTCAATCCAGTAAAAAATTGTGATAAATAACATCCATGGAATCATAAATCATGACAAAATAAACAAGCAGTCCTTTATGCTTCAGACCATACATTGATTGGTATTTGCCTTTATAGAGAGGCAGCAGTCCGCAGGCTTATGTTCTCTGCCAAAGCAAATGGAGTTCAGCATTCTGCTCCCGTAGGGACAAATTATATGTGCAGTGGGTTGATTTATGGATATTTTAGGTCCCCTGTTATAGGTCAGGCCCCTCTGTATCTGCACAAAGTCAGAAAGGCAGGATAGATGTGCATTTCTGTTTTGTGGATAAAAACTGCCAGGAGTCTTCAGAGGAGGATGCTGGTTTTCTTCATAGAGGAGGAACTTTAATCTTTAATTGTGCAGTACTAAGAGGTTGAGGGTTTTTGGTCAAGTCAGCAGCAGAAGACCACTTGTAAGTGGTAGCTACTCCTGTAGAGCCTGCTGTAAGGCCTAGGAGCAGCTACCCAAGCACTCCCGGCTGGAGCTGAGGAATACTTTGCTCTGTGCACCTGAGGCTGAGCACACTCCTTTCTTACTCAGGCCATTCAAACTTTCTGTTTTATTAATCTGAAGACTCCAAAGGAATAAAAACAAAATGTAAAGCTATATCAGTCACTGTCCAGAAGGCTGGAATTTGCATAAAAACAGAAATCCTTTTTGTTGTGCATAATGCACAAAATCTGCAGCTTATTTCAAGTTGCAGGTTGGCAGTGTGTGACAGGGCATTTTTGTTAGTTCAGCTCTGACTAATTTGTCCTTTTATCAGATCAGCTCAGTTGTAGTTCATCAGCCCAAACGTACCTTTAAGCACCTGATGAATGCCCCCTTAACCTTCATATCCACTGACAACTTGCTCTAATGGATTGAAACCTCTCCTTTTTCTAAACAGCCACAAATGCATGCCTCCTGCTTGCCTTTCCCTATGGGCAGTCTCTTAGCCAGAACACATAAGCTTGGCTGGGCAGATACAGATCTACCTTGAAAACGTCTTAAAGAATTTCACTTACATATTCAGTATAGCATCATAAAAATAGGGCTTGAAAGGACCCTGGGATGTAATTAAAGAGCTAGCCCGTCTATTAGCAGAATCAAATATAGCCATAGCATTCAGTTACCATTTTATGGATGAAATGTCATGCATAAATGAATTATAATTTAAATTACAGATATTTTTAATATTTTTTTTTGGTCAGTATTTGGAATTTATGATTTATTGTAATTTAGGAAGACAGCAAAAAGGACTCAAAATAACTTTTATGTTCAGTTTTTCAGGATTTACAGCTATTCGCCAGGATTGTTCTAAAACAATATAATGGATTTTTTAATCGTACCAGGGCGCCAGTGAAGCAAGGAGGGCAATCCACAGGTGATTCTCAGTTACAGAGTGACTGTCCTCATGTTTGCTGCCTGCTACTGTCTTTAATCTGTGCCACTGAGAGAAGGGCTGTAGCAGGGAAGAGAAATTTTGTATGCTGATCCATCTTTTATTGTTTTCTACGTCAGAATCACAGTGCTCTGGAGAATCAGAGCCAAGGTGCTGGGGCTGGGATGGGAGACTTCTCTAAGTCTATAGTTTTAAAAACCTCCGAACATTAAACACTTCTAAATTCAGAGGGCATGCCTAGTTTTGCCAGAGTGTTCTTTGCCCTGTTACTGCATATAATCAGTTAAAGCTAAGCGTGAAAGCTTAGATTTTGTAATTTCACACCTTCTTCTCTTCAGTTACCGCAGCCAGAGCAAAACATTGTGGTCTAGGACATCCATGCCTGTTTAGGTTGCCGTGCTTAAATAAGCATAAAATTAAATGAAGGGGAAAGAAAAATAGTTAAGATACATCTCTTGGGCTGCTTCTGTGTCAGAAAGGCCACATTCCTTCAACATAGTCTTTTCATGTGGCATTCTGTTTTAGAAGTCTGGTCTCTGTTCTAACCAAAAGGCCCAAGCAAAGGTTGGCTGTTGTTTTCACTCTATACAAATCTCAAACCCTCCACAAAGCCAGATTAATACGATTTATATACTTAACAAACCCTATAGTCTAAACTTCTAGTAAGGTAATATGCTTTGAACTGCAAAAACACTATGTCTGTGTGGCACTCAGAAAGCCAGAAAGTACAAAAACTTGGCACTTTCTGAAGTTTTTAATTAAAATTACCTATCTTACCAGTTTAGTTCCTATTAAGGAGTAAAGAATCATCTTTTGCATTCAGCAGTGCAAGTTTAGAATTCCACGTTATTCATTATTTAATGAATGCTGAAGTTAAAAATGACATGAATGTTTGCAGAGACAGAATGAGACACATCCATCCCTAGGAAATAAAAGAGTTGTTTCTGGTTCAGCCTCTGAGCCCTTTCTTCTCAGGCTGCTGGCTAGCAGTTTGGCTGTGGAAGCTGAGGAAAAAGAATGCTCTTTGAAAGAGAAATGAGGTTCTGCGATGAAAATGGGATGAATACTAAATAAAGGTTGTTCTATGTTTATATGAATTTCTATTATAAACATTATTTCTAGAGAAAGGCCATGCTTCCTGTGGCTACTCCTTTGCCAAATTCTTTTGTATCTTAGGTGTACAATGAGTGCAGCCTCTTGGTTATGATGAATTCTCATCATATGAAAACTCAGAGCACAAGTGATGGATTTTGTTAGTTTTCCCTTGGCTGATCCAGAATTGCCCTCTAGTAGTTCGAAAGAGATTTTGAATATACAGATGGTGTGCAGAAATCCTCGCTGCGTCAAAGCCAGCAATCCTTTTGTGTCAGTATCAGAGAAGCGATCCATCAGAAAATGAGCTTGGTTTGAGCCTTCCTGGCTCTGTTGTTTGTTATGATACGGTGTGAAAGGGTTATTGCCGAGTCTCATCTGTATGGTGTGTACAGCAGAGGGGCAAAAAGAAAAAGCAGTGCATTGTATTCTCTCTTAATCTCACTTCAAAAGTCACCAATCTATTTGCAGTTTAGCTTTTAAGGTATGTTAAAATGTAAAACTCTGGTAATAGTTGTAGGTTCTCAGAGCTCAACTGAAAACTGAGACAAAGCCTACAGATAATCTGTAATAACCATCTGAATTCAAGTTCACAGCTTGGGGCTAAATTTGCTGACACACAATTTTAACCCAGAGAGGTTAGGAATCAGTCTGCGCTCTTGAATTTGAGTCCCCAGGTTTGGGTTCTGCTGTATGTGTACAGATACTGGCTCTCATAATAATACATCAGTGCAAGCTCTTCATTATGCAACAGTAGACGTGAATTTAATGCAACTCTCAGACCTTTGCAACAGATTTTTTGGATGATATCTAACAGAGATTCATGTTACTAACATAAGCTTGACAAAATATTTTAAAACGATGTAAAATTGCAGATGGTCCTGTTTTACTGGACATGTTGTTTATAATACGAGAGAGAGACAAATGTTGTGCTTTTTCACAGAAAAAAAAGGGCCCATACATTTACATGTTTTTCTGTTAAAAGGGAAATGCTTAAAGCTGATTACTGAATTATGTTCCTTTGGCTGCCTCTTCTTATTCATGTTCCGTGGAAAATAAGAACCATAATACATCAATTTTACGAATGTTAAATGCAATTCCATAAAAATGGTGTGAAAATCTTTATTTGTCATTTGGCTGTTTCCCAGGTGTGGTCTGGTTGCTGCTAGCAATTTTTTTTCTTATGCCGAGAGTAAAATTCTAACCCGACATTGATGCAACTGAAGTTAAATCATGCGTTGACCTGAGTTCAGTTTAGAGAACTGTGGTGATCAGAAATGATTAACAGCAAGTTTCTATGGTTCATCTTAGGCTCTGGTCGGCTGGTTATTTGGCTGTGGTGGGTTTGCCAAGGGCTTAATGCACAAAGGTTAGCAAGCAGATGTAATAATTTTTCAAATGCAAAGTATACTTTTTATTAATAAAATGAATAGAAATAGATGATGGCAAAATTTTAGTAACATATATTTATACCTAATATATATTTTAATTTAGTTTGAAATAATCACAAAATCACAGATGGGTTTGGGTTGGAAGGGGCCTTAAAGCTCATCCAGTTCCAAACCCCTGCCACGGCAGGGACACCTTCCACTAGGGCATGTTGCTCCAAGCCCCATCCAGCCTGGCCTTGAACACTGCCAGGGATAGGACAGCCACAGCTTCCTAGGCACCCTGTGCCAGTGTCTCACCACCCTCACAGTAGAGCTTCTTCCTAATATCTAATGTACATCTGCCGCCTTCTAGTTTAAAGCCATCATTAATTGAATCATTCTATCATTGAGTAAACACATTTATAAAAAGTAAGTCAGTCTACATGGTACAAAGGTGAAAAAAGGAATTAGATAAACTTAGGGATTTATTATCAGCTGGTGCCTATTAAGGAACATATGAATTGCTATCTTTATCACTTGAAGCACACATTCCCCCCCCCCAAGCCTTAATAGAAGCTCAGTGAATGGGATAAATACGTAGTTGCACTATTTTCATTTGTTTTTCTTAAGCCTCCACTAGTGGTCACTGTTTGGGAAAGGGTGCAAAGTCAAATGCCACTTGGGGCTGCTGTTGATTTTGCATGAGAGTCATCTCTTTTGAGTATTACGGAGCTTTTCTTTGTTGGGCTTTCAGGTGGTTTTTTTTTTCCCTTCTATTTTTTGTCTACAACAAAACGAGCAGATTCCAAAAGGAGTGAGGAAGTGATAGGAATGAAAAAGAAAACTCGCAGAAATGCTCTAAAAAAATAAATTTGTTGACAGGCAACATGTATGTGTCTACACCAGAGCTGAAAAAGCTACCACAGTATTGTTTAGAGAACTAAAAAGCATTGATATAAAATGTTTTTCACACATGCTTCATATTCTAGATATTGCTTGCTTTCTGCATAGAATCCATGTGGCTTGCATGGGTTTCTTGACTTGGTGGGAGATTTGCTCTTGTTTACCTGTGCAACCTTAGTTTGTTGGTTCTTCATGAGGGTCACCTGGAAGGGGCCATAGCTGTTGCAGAAGGGATGTGGGTTCTAACAGCCCTGCTTGCTTTGGTCGCTCATGGAGCTGGGAACATATCTGAATGTATGTTAGTAGTCTTTTACAGCTGTCCACGCAGCAGCTTTTGAATGTACCCCACGTCCAGAAGCTATGTCTGTTACAAGAGTGACAGCACTGGTCCTTCATTTCTGTCCTTCAGTAAACCCTTAGGACGGCATTCAGCTCGGGCTGAACAATGACTGGATTTGAGGGGAGAAGCAGATGGCCTGATTGCTGTTCTGTAGGATGGGAGGACATGTGTGCTCAGTCCTCCACGTCCCGGTCTCTTCCCCATGTCCTCTCACTGCAGGAGAGACCCAGCGTGGTGATGCGGCTGTTGCCTATCCATGTCCCTGTCTGAGCTGGGATGAAAAAATAAGATGAAATTCAGACACTTCATTGGGTTCATTCTCACCACTTGAAAGTCCCCCAGTCTAAATACTCTATTTTTTCCCCCACAGATACCAGCCACATTATTGCTCAATAATGTGAAATGTGGGAAATGAAACCCTGCTATATTGCATTTAAGTGAAACTGTCTTGAGGAAAAGCACCTCAGGGCATTTCCCAGAGAACAGAATTTGGCAGCAGAGCAGTACAGAGCAGTGGATGGTGCTGCTGCTGAAAGAGGGGAGCGGTGCCCCCTTACCTCCTGATCCACAGCTCCCCACACACCTCAGCTGTGCTCCTGCTCCTGTAGCAGCCATCAGTGCCTGGGAATCTTAGAAGGACGCTATCAGCTGCTGAACAGCCGGATCTGGAAAACACTGCTCTGGATGACTGCATGTGTAGACACGGAAAGCTGTAATGGCAAGGAGGGAAGGAGCTGCTTGTGTTGATGGTTCCAGCAGCTTCTGGTGGAAGCTGTGCTGGCAGACCTGCCATGGTTTCTTCCAGCTGACCAGAAACTATTCAAACTAGAACACTGACATGGTTCAGCGGTGGTCTTGCCAATCCTGGGGTAAAGATTGGACTCAATGATTTTAAAGGTCTTTTCCAACCCAGACGATTCTGTGATTCTATGTTAATAACTCCCTTATGTGTTCTGTGTAGAAAGGGGTAATGGAAAACATGACCATCCGTATTTACTCCGGGAGAGCGTGGGACACAAACCACGGACCCGGGATAGCGTCGAAAGAGTGGGAATGTGGGTATTTCAAAAAAGGCTGAGGTACCTCGTGCCCTCGCAGTCCCCCATCCCCGAGGTGCCACCCGTGCGCCCAGGCAGCTCCCCAGGGCACGGCCCGCCGCTCAAAATCCCGCCGCGGAACCACCTCAGCCCTTCCCGCTCCCAGCTCCTCCCAAGATGGCGGTGGCCCCGCCCCGCGCGGGCGGTGTCCCGGAGCCCGTCCCCCGGCGGTGGGGTGCATGACCGCGGCGGTGGGGGAGAGGGTGGCGGTGGGGCGCTGGGGCGGCAGCCGGAGTGGAGGGCTCTGGGTAAGCGGTGCCGTACTGGTTGTGTTCCGGCTGGTGGGTGTTCGGTGGCCGGGGTCGGAGAGAGAAACTTTCCTCGCGGAGCAATTCCCTGCCGGGGCTCCGGACGATTTTTCGCGGCCATGTTGGGAGCCGGGGGTGCCTGGTAGGGACCGAGGTCCCCCGGCGGGAGGCGGCGCCGGGGCCCGCCCCGCCCCGCGGCCTTGGCCGCTGCTTGAGGCGGCGCGGGGGCTCCGTGCTTCCCCTCGGGTGTCTGCGGGAGCGGGCGGGCGCCATGTGCCGTTACATAAAGCACAACGGCGGGCCCGCCCGTCGCGTTCCTGCCGCTTCCCCATCACAAAGAGCCCCTTCCCCGCCGCTCCGGGGCGTTGTTTTCCCGCCGCGGGTTCCCCCCGCCCGTTCGCCTCAGGGGTCCTGCGGGAGCGCTGAGGCGTTCACCCGGGAGAGGAATGAGCGGTTAATGAGGGAGGGGTGTGCGGGGCGTGCTGCCCCGCGGGTGTGAGGCACCACATGGCCGTAAGACCCGATCGTGTGGGGAAGAAGGGTATTTTCCTCTGAAACCCGCTTCCCCCCTCGTGCATCTTTACAGAAGACACAGATAGAGGGACTATGAGAAACTTCAGGCTGACTTGATAAAAAGTACATTAAAAACCAAACGCGCACGTTTAAGCAACGTCAGTCCATCCGAAAAGGCCATTTTGCACCCCATCGCTCGGGCAAGCCGAGCCCCATGTCAGGCCACCACTGTCTGTAAGTGTGCCCGTTGGCATCTGCCCCTCTGGCCCGGGCTGCCGCAGCTCAGCCCTCATTAGCTTGGATCGTCCATGGCTTAAGCCCTTGGAAGTCCTTCTATTGTTTTCAGAGGATTTCGGAACTCCAACAACAGTATTGCACAGGAACTGCCCTCAGCAGTGTCCTGCGCTAACAAAGCCAGAAATGTTGCCGGATTGCTAAAGGATTGTATTACAAAACCCATGGACGAAGTGAAATCACACGCTGAAAGGCATAACTCTGACCTAGTAAGTATCCCCGTGCCAAATAACAGAGGTTAGGGTTTAAAATGTCAAAAGTGCTTGTTTGACTTAGATTTGAAGATGCCGGAATCACAGGGATTCAGACTTGCCTGAATAATTTTACTCCTCAATTAAGTATAAGATGCTGGATATAAATAAAAGTATTTGATTTGAAATTAAAGGAGTTGTAAATCAAGCAGGTCCGGGTAATTGAATTCCCTGTCCTCCCGAGCCCCTTTCAACTTCATTTAATATCCTCGTCAGTAAAGGGGATCTTAAATCTGTTTTGTTTGGCTCTGGGATGCTGCAATACATATTTATATCGCTTCAAGGACATGTGGAGTAAATTGAATCCATGAAATGGATTTTCAGGTCTAAATGCGTGCATTTACAGGCATATTTTACAGATGTTATTTAGGCATGTAAGTACAGTCATGGGTATCTGCTAATTATTTTGGGCATAGGCAGTTCCAGTTTGCAAACATACCAGAAATCCTAGTGCACAGTGAAGCATATCAGCTCAGTCTAATACATTTTCTTATGACTGTTCTTCAGAAAACTTGTGGCAGCGTTTTAAGATTCCTTCTTTTCGTTTAAACTCAAAAAGAATCAAAACTCGATTATCCTGTGTACAATATGTAGGAAGATGACACCTACTGGAGGTTTCCAATTTTGCAGTTTGCACTACAGACTTTCAAAGGAGGAATAATAAACCCGATCCAGCTTTGTAACACAAGCATACCTCTACTGAATTCACTTTGGTTATATGTATGCAAATCGAAAAAAAAACCCATATTGTTTCTAGGGTTTAATATAGGCTCAACGTCTTTGTAAATTTGGGCATTAAATCCTAAGTGCATTCGTATTAATACTGTATAAAGAAAGTTTTCTTAGCTGGGGACTTCTGCAAGTTCTTGTTCATAAACAAATGAACAAATTAAGCAGAAAGCTCCTTTATTTATCTATGTAGATTAACTGTTAAGGGCAAACAGTCCTGAACTCCAAGGTGAAGGTTGTTCCATGTATCACTGTGTCCGTGTGTACCTGCCTTGGTAGTGTGTCAAGTGTCAAGGCCCAACCCCGTGACAAGGCAGTACAAAAGAACATGCCCTGGGGAGCCGTTTCATAATAAATAAGAACTTCACACTCAGAAATGCCGATATCAGGCTCTGAGTCAGAAAGGTGCAGATCAGTTCATTTCAGTAGCAAATACAAGTCGCTGCAATCTGCTGATGTTCTATGCGGTATATGGCAGAAGTTTGGGGGTTTACTCTTAGTCGTGTAAAACCAACTTTGGTGGGCTTTTTTTAACAGCTCAGAGTGGTCAAAATTCATATTTTTTCAGAAACTATTTACATTCTTCAAATTGAGATGTTCAGAATAAGAGGAACTGCATAACTACACACTGTCAACGTAACCTTTGGTGCTTTCTGTGAGCTACAGCTGCGTAAGTAGCATGTGCTGAAATCAGTGGGCAAGGAGCAACTTTTGTTAGCTTATGGAATGGTAGGAGCGTGTCACGGAAGGTGTCCTTGCCCGTGGTAGGGGGTTGGAACTAGATGGTCTTTAAGGGCCCTTCAAGGCCAAACCATTCTGTGATTCTGTAAGACTTTTGTGTCAGCCCATGCCGCATTTAGGGTCTGTACCCATATATGATGGCCGCACCTACACCTACTTTTTCACAAAACAACTTTTGAGTTTTTTAAACTCCTCCCTTTGTGTCAGTGCTGTCATGAGCCTTTCAAGACAAAGGTTTTATTGGATTAATGCAAATGTTCACATCAGTATTACAAAACCACATGGTCTTGCAAAAGCCACTTCTGGTAAGTAAGAAGACTAAATATGCAGGGAGGTTTTAGAGTACTGTTTTTTCTTGTAACTACAAGGTCCTGAAAAGCTTTAAATAGACATGATACCTTTGCCTTGAAATACCACATATCAATTTTGCCTAATACAACAATAATGCATTTTGTAAGCATGAAAACAGCTGGCTGCTGAGTGCAAAACACGCATGTCAAAAATGTGTTTTCGTTTGCAATGAATGTAGCAATCCATTAACTATTTCCACATTTAATATGTCCTTCCCAGATACCTTCAGCAGTGAATTACCCAATACCACTTTGCATTCCTTATGTAAGAATAAAGCTCTGTATAGTATGTCTTTAATTTTGTCACAACAGCTTTTAATTACAGTCAATCAGGACGTCTATATTTTGCACTGAAACAAAACCCAAGAGTCACTGAAGGAATCTTAAGTGGGTTTTCTCCTCCCAGGATGATATTCTAGCATGAAAAAGACCAATCTGCATTTTTAAACAGACAAATACCGGTGGTTTATTACTGTAGGCTTTGGGTGGTTCAGCAGTGGGTGACACTTGGCTGTACTCAGGGAAGCTGCCCATTGCATCCTGCAAGGACAGCTTGTGCCATCAATTCTGCACACTGGAATGCTGCATTCAGGTGTTGTCAGCATGTGCTGCTAATGAGAATGACCTGGCAGCTAGTGCATATAGAGGCACAGACTTTCATACATCTAGCTTGCTGTTACGCAGTTTGGTATTGATGCACTTTAAGGCTGAGAGAGCTGGGTTTGTTCTGACTTGAGAAAAGAAGGCTCAGGGGAAACTTTAACCCCTATCCCATGTTCCAGTATCTAAAGGGTGGCTAAAAAGAGGATAGAGACTCTCTTTTTACAAGGAGTCACATGGACAAGACAAGGGGTGATGGGCACAAGTTACTTCTGGGGAGATTTCAACTGGACACAAGAGGAAAATTTTTTACAGTGAGAACAATCAGCCGTTGGAATAATCTGCCCAGGGAAGTGGTGGATTCTCCAGCGTTGGACACTTGTAAGCTTAGTTTGACAGGGTGCTTTGCCTAGAAAGGTTGGACCAGATGACCCTTGAGGTCCCTTCCAACCTGGTATTCTACAATTCTATGATTCTATGACTTTCATATGTGGCACTTCCAGTGTGATGCTTGCAAAATACAGACTAACATATTACTACTTAGGGTTCAATGGAGATTATCTGCACTCACGTGACTTGGTTTTAATACAATTAAAGACACTGGTAGTCTTTACCCAAGAACAGTTTGTCTTCTAAAGGGAAAATAATCAAATTGAGGTAAGATTTGAAAAGGGAAGGTAAAACCTGTAAATATTGTTATTGTCATGGGACCTTTTCAATATAGTAAGAATTTCCCTATAAAAATCAGTGTGTTTAAGATTAGTTATTGTATTAAGTTTGGGGTTTATTCCTTCTTTGCAGCTGAATACTATGAGCTTAGACATTTCTTAGAAGCAGCTAAGAAAGCAGAAGGCAATTTACTCATAGGGAGTGTTTGACAAAACAGTTCATAACAACTAGTTTGTATGAAAGATGGATTTTGATTTCACGTCTGTATGACATGTCCGTAACCCAAGAGCACTCACTGTGTTTCCCTCAGTGGGAGGACGATAGGTTTATGTTTGTTATTCGAAGAGAATGCTCACTTGGGGAGTTCAAAATGCCTCAGGAGTTTTCTGCCTTGGCAAAGCAAGGCACACACTAGAGAGTCAAAGCACAGGGACGAGTCTTGGGTCATCCCTGACAGGAGATGACTGATGTCTGGGTGCATGAGGAAAATCTCCCAATTCTATAATTTCCCCCATATTCCTTTAAGGACAAACTTTCTCATTCTCTTTAAAGAGATGATTGCAAAGAAATACATTAGTCCTCATTGTTCATGGCTTTACAGTTTTCCATAAAACTGTGCAGAGAAAGAGCCTTATGGGTTTTTCTCTGCTGAGAAAATAGTGTGATAAGGTTATGAATTATATTAACAGTTGTTCACTGGGCATATTTCTCTTATTTCCTAACTATGACCATCATGCTTAGCAAGGAGACAAGAAAAGAAAGAGACATAGGGCACATATAGGGACTGCAGCCCCTTCCTGGCATTCCTCTGCCTACAGGGAGACGTGCTACAGGCCTCTCTATGGTGAGGACAGCAGACATAAGCAACACCATCCAGCTACCCAAGGTGCCATGCTGAGGGCAGCACTCACTTCTGGCTTTCTTGGCTCTGGTTCTCCTCTGTGCTGGGGCTATGGGAAAATGTGACACTTCAGATCACTCCTCCCTGATCCTTCTCTGCCACTGGTCTTGTTTTGTTTTCCAAGAATATACATGACACAATGTCTGTCTGTCTGAAGTGCCACACACACATTGTGGCTTCTGCCACAGAGGTTTGCCTGCCTTTCCAGAGCTGCCAACTAAGTGATCCTGACCTGATTTAAAGAGTTAACTGAGCAAGCAAAAAGAAAGAATGGGTAACAATCCTTTTTTTATTACTGCCAAGTATGTATTTTTCTCTTGCCATGATTTTTTTTTATCATCTTGCTTGAGACAGGCAATATTTATTTATGTGCTTGCCTGTTGCTCCTACAATCCTGTTATTAATCGATAGTAGAAAAGACAGTATGCTTTACTACAAATCACATAGTCAAAATAACTACGTTGTTAAAGTAGTAAAATACATTTGAAGTATCTCAGAGCAGCTGCTAGAAATTTGTCCTAGCAACTGATATTCATAGAATCATAGAATAGTTAGGGTTGGAAAGGACTTAACATCATTCAGTTCCAACCCCCCTGCCATGGGCAGGGACACCTCACACTAAACCATGTCACCCAAGGCTCTGTCCAACCTGGCCT